>JASDQU011179327.1:25974-52176 GCA_032191745.1 Picea mariana | reverse complement strand
AACATTCTCATGAACCCTTGGGTTTACCATTACTCCTTGTGGGTCATAAATTTCCACTCACCAAATTCATACAAATTGAAATTTTTGTCACTTGCACAAGCCTATATGACATCAGTACAAATATATGAATTCAACTAGGAGTAGACCTTTTCCCTTTCAAGTTGATGATCCCCATTAACTTTGGGACTCAATGTCTCTTCATTAAATTCTCCTTCTAATGAGGATGGCATAGACAACTTCAAATGATCCACATAAATATTGGAATATTTTCCCATATATGGTGACCAATCCAAGCAAATAGTTTTTATTCATTCTTATCCAAAATGTCTAGATTATCATTTTATATCCTTGGGATACCCGTGCAATTGTAAATAAAGGATAGAATTATCTTCAACTTATATCCATTATCATCTAGAGTGTGGATCTAGGTATCTTGAGAATCTATTATATCTACTACACATGATAAATGTAGATATTCCAAAATGCACCTTTACATGAGTGAAGAAGATAATTACATCTTGTTTTCATGTTTCAACATGGTATAAAAACTACCATATTATTTAGTCTTGTTTACTCTAAAATGTATATCGACTTTACAACTTCAAGCTTCCCAAATGAGCTTATTCTTGGCTCTCCTTTCTTAACAAAAAAATTATGAAATTTATACTTTAATCCCCCTTCAAGCCTACAATCATCTCAAAGACGCGAGACTTGCATATATATACAAGTTTTGTAAGGTTTTAACCAGTTGCCAAAATTTGAGCTAGATGTTGGTAATCCCTTATATTCTTCAAGTACATAAGAGTTTAACTTTAGAGCTATGGTCAAATAAAAACAAAGAGGTATTAAAGGAAATTGACCATGTGGTTTTGTATATATTTATCATACAACTTGATTACCGAATAAAAATGTTGCAGGATACTTCAATGCCTAAACAAATGTATATATTTATCATATTTATCATACTTCATTGCCTTAACTATGATGCACAATTCCTTATCTTATTTAGGGTATATTATGATTGCACCAACAAAAGTTTCAAGTGTTATGTTATCCAACTCCTTCTTTGTATCAAAGGTTCCACCATTATGTATCATGCAGAATTTTCTTTGATTTCAAATGAAATTGCAAGTTTCATTAGATTTAATATTGATGCATTACAATTCTTTCATGTCAAAGCTTCAGTTACTTGGTTTTCAATTGCAATGAATTGAAAGGTTATACTTGCCTTTTCTAATGTGCATTGAAGAGACCTTTCATTCCTAAATAATTTGCTAACCCCATGAATTACCTTGGTTCAATTAAATTATCTTGGATCAACCAATTTACAATGAATTTTATATTTCTTAGGTCAATACAAAAATTCACATCTTATAACTACAAAATCCATACAAAACAATAATTGTTTTCCAAGCTCATATTTCTTCATGTTGGCTCTCAATTAATTGTGGGTTAATATGGAATTACCATATTAAAATGTAATATGGTAATCCCATATTACATTGTAATATGGTATACCATATTACAATGTAATATGGAATTACCATATTACAATGTAATATGGAATTACCATATTACATTGTAATATGGCATTACCATATTACATTGTAATATGGCATTACCATATTACATTGTAATATGGCATTACCATATTACCATATTACATTGTAATATGGTAATGCCATATTACATTGTAATATGGTATACCATATTACAATGTAATATGGTAATACCATATCTCGTGTAATTGTTTTTTAAAAACTTAATGACATCATCGCAATATCGACGCTAGTTCGTCGGGAAAAAAAATTGCATTTTGACCAACATGGCAATAGCGACGAACTTTCGTCACAAGTTGCCACAGTTTTTCGTCGCACATACAACATCTTCGTTGTAACTTTGTTCTAGATGAATCCATTTCGTCGCTATTGCCATGAATTTTCATCGCAAGTTGCCACGGTTTTTCATCGCACATACAACATCTGCGTCGTAAGTTTTTGACTTGTCAAAACCTTTCGTCGCAATTGCGATGAAATTTCATCGTAATTGCCACGGTGGTTCGTTGTACTTGTGACAATATTTCGTCGAAATTATGACGATGCAAAGGGTTAACCGAACTTGACTTTGGTGACACGTGGAGAGATAATTTCATCGATGTTTCCATGCACACCTGGATTGTCTATATAGCGACGAAATTATTCTGACGAAAAAAAAACTTGGCTTTCGTGGAAATTGCGACGAATATGTGTGGCAATATCAATGAAAAACCATCGCAAATTTGGTCATATGTACTAGTGGTGGAGGCTCGAAGAGAATTGCAGGCTGAAAGGTAGTTTGGTTTCAAACTGGCTTTGGCCGTGCCCACAATTATGTGTTTGCGTGAGGTTATCACCAAAGGTCACCTCAAGGAGGGGCTTATCAGAAAAGGGGCTAGCGCCCAAACTCAGAGATTCCCCAAGTGCGAAGGGAAGGTCGCGGGTATCATTAGATCTGCACCCAAAAGATGAAAGGGTCTATGTTTAATTATAGAGAGAGACCATCAGGGTCTCAGAGAGTCGTTTGAATTCAGAATCAAAGATCCTTGACCGAGAGGTTGGACTGGTTCCCCAACTTTCCAAATTAGAAACCATGAATGGAGAATCTATCCTTTAAGAAAAGATTTTTTTTTTTATGCCCTGTCATGGGTATGTTACAAATTGGTATCATAGTGTGGTTATAACACTTGGATTTCTTGGGCTCATGTACGAGTCACGTAAGGAGGTGTTGTTATCTGCATTTACTCCTTGAGGAGAAGGACTGCAGATTGAACCTGTGATTTTGGGAATTCTTGTTGAATTTTAGCAAAAGAATTTCTTTATCCCTTTGTCAAAGTGATAACTACTCTTACTAGAGTAGAGATATGTTAATTAACATTTATAATAAGACTTGAATATGGATAGCTAAAGGTTGCAGGGTTTTGTCAAGAGCCGATGAACCCCGAAGGACGGATGACCTGGTGTTCGTAACACTGCTTCTATGCATGGGCAGTTGGAACTTCATGCACTGATGATGGTAGATTATATAATGGTTAATACCTTTGTGGGCTTAAAGGAATCTGATAGGATCAGGTAGGATCCCTGGAACTTATAGTTACTGCTCTATATTAAAATTGGAGTATATAAATCCTCATGACTAGAGAAAAGTGAGATGGGTAAAACCATATGGACGCTAAGAAAATAAGGGTTTATTTCTATATGTTGTCGCATAAAGAGGAAAGTGGCCTTGGTTGGTTATTTCCTTGAGAGAAGGAAACATCAATACGAGATATGACTATGAGATTAGTCTTGTAAGTGACTGAAATCTGAAACTAAAGGACACTAATGATTAAATTAAACTATCAAGTGAATGCATAAGGTAAGAAGGTGCAAGAGATGCACCTACTTATACATGAATGTGTATACATGATCATAAGGATGATTGGAAGATCCTTGGGAAAATGATATAGAAGCCGGATATTTCCATGTGTGTGAATGACATGGAAAAAGTGCAAGCAATAAGCTAGCATGATGAATACTTATATGTTCTTAATAATGCTTAAGTGCATGGGTTAATGCATCGTGGAGCTTCCTAATATGAATCCTGATATTAATACCAGTTAGGTATGAATGATATTAAACGTGCAAGTGATGCACATGTATGATGTAAGTTAACAAAACCAAAATATGTATGGATACATAATTTGGGTACATGACAAAGATGCATGTTTATATTCCTTATGGGATATTTGGTAAACTGCTGAAGCTAACTCAAGGCTGAGGCCATCACAAATAGTGATGGATATGCAATAAGGAAGTTGGATGTTGAAAGATTTCCCTGTGGAAGAACTGTGTGAAGACTCTGTCAGGAAAGCAAAGTCACAACCTTAATGACTGCTGAGAATTAAACAGTGAGCCACAGGCTTTTATATATATATATATACTAGAATCCTGGATTACATTTTGAAAAACATCAAGTAATGAATAGAATACTAATAAATGAATATTGACCATTCTGATAACCGAATGGTGATGTGTAGGATGCACAGGTTCATGATCCATTATGAAAAAAAAAGAAAAAAATTCTATTAAGCATGCTGTTGTATTCCAAAAAAAGGTTAGGGTGAGGCCTAACCAAGGTGGCTCAAGGAAAAGGGTAGGAAGATCACAATAGGGTGTAAATTGAAAAAGAAGAGAAAAGACAGTGAGGCCTTAGAAATAACTCAGCTGGGCTGAAAATTCCCACCTGATGTAGAAAGAATTTGAAGAAAGGGAGAGCCCTCGATTCTTTTCTTGCTGTGTATTATATATACATTTTTTTTTTGGGATGAGAAAGCTAGTACAATGATGAAAGTAAATGTTTTGACACCATAGTGATGACAGTTGTATTACTGTAGAAATGATTGAGAACTATTGTGTTGCACTCATGAAAACATTAAGGATAATGTGACGAAGTGCATACAGACATGCTAGGATATGTCTGAAAATGTTTTTATTAATTTAAATGCTATGGTACTTGCATTTTATTTTTTAATTTAAATGATGAATGATGTGTTTATGATTTATGTCATGTATAGAAAGGAATTGGATCTATTGAGGAAGACAGTTGCCAATGATGGGAAACCTCAAGCAGAGGATGACTAGGAGAAGGCTGCGGTTCAAAGATTGTTGGCAGGGCTGTAAAAGTCTCCATAAAGCACTGCCGATGAGGTAAAAATTAAAAAGATGGTTTTAGCAGCCAAGAACTGGTATAAATATATTCGTGCCTATGAGGCACAAGGTATGAAGGGATTTGGTAAGAACCCCTTTTGAATTTTTTTTTTGTCTTAATGTTATGCATGAACTTTTGAAAGGCAGTTGTATGCCTTGGGTACCCAAGTAAGGTATGATTCAGGAAGGAGAACCTGAATGATGGAGGTATGAACCACTGGTAGTAAACACTATTTGTAACCCTTGGAAGAATTCATGAACTGATATGTCATGAATGCATTGACCAATCAAGGAATTCTTAGAGGCATTGATGTGAAAAATTTGAGTTCATGTGTACTATTTTGGGATCGTGATTGGCCTATAGTAGGCAGTATGGTCCTATTGTAAGAATGAAAGAAAATGAATAAGCCATATGAGGAAAAAATGGTTAAATTCCAACACACCATGACCAAGAACTGGTCATAAAGTGTGATGAACTTGAAAAAAATGCAAGAGTGTATTGGGTATGAATGTGGCCATGAATAATTGGCACATTTGTTAAAATCCTTTGAAATGTTGAATTACGTTTTGAAAGGGTTGGTATGTTGAAATGAGGCATAGGCAAGGAATGATATTCCCTTTTTATGTTTATATAGATGTGATGAACTATTAGTATGCATGGTTTTGAATATAGATATATATACATGGATGCATGAGAGACTAACAATTTGTTTGGCTGTGTAAAGAATGAATTGCAGGGAGGAAGTTGGTCTTGGATATGGAGGTATTATAATCCCATAAGGAAGACCAATTGCCTACTGAGCCAAACTGCAAGGAATGGTATTTCCTCTTTGAGAAAGTGAATTTGGTTGTTAGTATGCACAATTCTGAAATTCTTTGTGATGACATTGTAAAGGTGCAATAAAAATGTATGTGCATGGAAAAGCTAACAATTTGTTTGGTTGATTGAAGTTGAAAGTGCAGGAAGCAAAGGGGTCTTAGATATAACAGTGTTGTGAGCCCATAAGGAAGACCATTTTCCTTCTTAGCCAAACATTTATGGGAAGAAAAGTACCATAATTATGAATCTGGTTCCTGTGCGGAACAAATATGAAAGTAAAATGTGGAATTGGAAATCTGTAGGTGACAGATTTACAATAAAATTTTGAATTTAAAAAATTTATGATGTCTCATGAATTTTTGTATACCTGAGATATAGGTGAAAGGGAAAGATTTGCAAAGAGGTGCAGAGATGAGAAACTGATCTCTCGGGTTTGAGGGAGAACTATGAGAAAGAGTATAATCCGATTGCATGAAATAGAGACTGACTTGGGAGAAGGAGAGTAACCTTCATCCCTATCTATTACGATACTTGGAGAAGGAGAGTAACCTTTGTCCTTATCTATTACGGTACCGAGAGAAGGAGAGTAACCTTCATCCCTATCTATTACGGTACTAGGAGAAGGAGAGTAACCTTCATCCCTATCTATTACAATACTGGGAGAAGGAGAGTAACCTTCGTCCCTATCTATTACGGTACTGTGAGAAGGAGAGTAACCTTCATTCCTATCTCTTACAGTACCAGGAGAAGGAGAGTAACCTTCATCCCTATCTATTATGGTACCAGGAGAAGGAGAGTAACCTTCATCCCTAACTTTAGCTAAGCCGAAAGGCTGTCAAGTTGTAAAAGCATGAAAAATGGTTACTGTTGAGACATGAGACCCCCGTGGTAAGCCATGATCACCTAAAATATGCTGTGTTGAGGTAACACAAGCTAGAGGGATGCCTTGGCAGAGAAATTTCGAGGGACACCTCAACTATAAGACTCGATAGAGTCTCTAGAATTATTTCTGTGTGAGAAAACCTTGGCAAGGTGTTGGACCTTGACCAAGTTTCAGAGATCCTTGGTCATGTTTTGGGACTTCGACAGGCTGGTTGAAGGTGGAGCGCAAGTCGAAGTAGAGATCGCGGGATATCGACCCCTTTTTAGGGAAGTTTTTGGTATTAGGGTTTATGTAACAGGTATGGAATGTTGACCCATGGGTTTACCCATGTCTAGGCCCATTTTGTAATGTATAAATAGATATCTAGGCGATGTAGGAAGAGGGAAATGTGATAAGTGTGAATAGTTGTGTATGCTTTGTGCATGCTATGTATTAAGAACTTGTAGAGCTAAGTGCAAGTGATTGTAAGAAGCTTGTGTATAGACAATAAAAAGGCTTTGTGCTTAAACCTATCTCAGGGAAGGAGTATCTGGCGAGGTGCACGCAGATCTCCTGTCCTATGCGGAGTGGATTCTGAGGCTTTGTGCATGTAAGGAGATTGACAGAAGATAATAAAGAAGAGGAAGAGTTGGTGGATGTATCCCTACACTGGGGTGAACCACGTATATCCTGTGTTATGGTTTCTTTGTGAATTATGTTGTATGTTATGATGTGATTTATTCTTAGTGTTGATATCTTTATGTATGATGCATCTGGTATACTAGCTTAGTGCTTAGTAATGTGAATGAATACTAGATCTGATCTCTTTCCATATGCTAAGTGCTTATATGTGTTAGATCTTGTTGAATATTACGATGCTTTGTATTTAAGGTTTGGATATGCGATGTGAATAAAGGTTAATTACTGATGAATGTTAACTGCTAAGTTCTTTGTTAAGTGGTATAATCACATATTTGTGTCCCAGATAGGTTGTAGACACTTTAGTCCTGCAACCACCCCTGCCTCTACCTTGGGTGAGACTTCATTTGCTTTGCAGGTGGTTCCTAAAGGGCTGATAGTTAGGTTTTTGTTGGTGCACTATTGAAGTGTTGAACCCTGGGTCTGCCCCTATGCCAAAAAATGGTTCCATTGTCCGGACTTGAAATTGTTATTGTTGGGAACTGAAGAAAAGAAATCTCTGTGTGTAGATCTATTGCTTTAATGCACAACATTGACTTGCAAAGATCTATGATGAGAAGAGAAGTCTGATCTGAAGAAAAGAGGTAAGATATTGAAGATTTGTGCTTTGAGAAAGGTAAGATAAGTGAATTTTTTTGCTTCAAAAGAATGGATCTAGGTATGTTTGATAAATTTTGCCTAATTTGAAAACTAGGGCATAGTTAGAATAAAGAAGATTTGATATGAATAGCTCTGATAATAATGAAAGGTATGTTATCCCTATGCATAGAAATAAAATTTGGACTAACAAATGGATGCTGGGTCCTAGAAATAGTTTTTTGCAGGTTAGTTACTCTGATCCTAGTGTGCAGTATAGGAAGGGTTGGGGATCATTTAAGAGAAATAGTAAATTAACCCTTTGTTATATTTGGATAAGATCGAGACATATTGCTAAGGAATGGCCTGATAGAAGACCTAGTTGTCTTTGCTATAAATCTATGGACCATGAAGTTTTGGATTGTCCTAGAATGATTTCTAAAGTTGAAAATTTGAATATGAAACAAGAAAAATATGAGACAGACCAAGAAACTAAGGATATGATAGAACCCCAGAAAGAATCAGAGACTATATTACTACAGATGAAAGAAACCTTGAATGACCATAGAAATAACAACTTATCATAGGTCTTAAAAGAGAAATAGTACATAGAAACAAGAATAGGAGACTTCGACATAAACTGTGTCCTAGATGAGGAAAAATAGGTGAATATCATGACGAAAAGAAATTGGGAAATTTTGGGAAAACCTGCTATGGTTCTTTCATTAGGAGGAATATGATTATTTAGAGGAAAGCTGATAACCCTATGTGGAAGACTTACCCAGACATCTATGAGTGCTCATGGAACTTAAACAGAAGAATAATTTGAGATCGTTAAGTTTGTTGAGAACAATGCCCCATTTGCTATCTTTCTAGGAAAGACTTGGATTGAGAAAGATCCGATACGAAGGAAACAAAAAGAGGAGGATCTAGAAAAAGAAAAGCAAGAACTAAGAGATTTTATGGCTAGGAGAATAGAACACTTACTGGAAGAACAAGAGAACCAGTCGAAGCTACTAAAGACCAAAGATATGGATGTCGAAGTTGAAAGGACATAGGAAGACTAGAGACACCTATCTATACAAAAGAGTATAGCACCTACCCTAGAAAGAGAAAAAATATTACCTTTGAACCCTATGAAAGATCCTCCATAGTGCAACGTTATCATGCCAAGAGGAGATAAGAACGATAATGGAAAGAGAAAACCAGTAGTTCAGATCACAGGAAAGAAGGCCAGAAAGCTCAGTAAGAAGAGGGAAAAGTTAGAAAAATTGCAAGAAGTTCCAGAGAATACTTCGAAGAAGAAAGGTTTACAGAACTTGAACTTTGCCAGAATATCAGTACAACAAATATTGGCTGATCTATATGGATATCAGTGGTGACCCACCTTTTCCAACTGGCTCAAAACAATTTTTTGACAATTTTGGTAATTTACTATTTTTAGCAGTTTAAACTTTCAGGGCCATTTTGAGGGCCTAAATAAAGGTTTTTCAGGATTGAGCTCCTCAATGATAGCCAAAGGCATGATTGAGCCCCCAAAATGAATATCCTCTATGATACCTTTCCAATGGGATATCACACGCCTAAAAAAAAGATCGTATGCAAAAGTTACGAACCCGAGAAGTTGATGTACTAACTTACCCAAGCGGGGCCCACATGACTTTTGGTGCTTCATCTCCTAGGGTTAGATTTTTGGATGTATAGGGTTTTAGACATTATTGTTTATTGTAAAAATGCCTTCAGAGCCTCATTGTAATCTTCTTCTTGTGAATGCGCGCAACCATCACATCTCTTCTCAGAGATAAGCCGCCACCATTCCAAGAAGCTAGTTTCAACTTATTTCGTTATTGAATAGAAAACTAGTTTTACTGTATCTATGTTATTTTGTGTTAAGCACCTGCTAATAATTTGTATTCATTTCTTTCTTCTCATAAAATTTGGATCAATGGTATCAGAGCAGTTTTCTCCTTGTGGTCTTAATGCATGTCCCCAACGAGGTTGGAGTACAAAGAGTTGGATCTCGAGCTTGTTTCTCTTAAGGATAGAAGCTCTCGCATGCCCAAGCGACCTCTCATGGTAGGAGAAAATAAATATGACAGGACAAGAGATCCTTTCAAACTGTTGATTGAGGAAGCCCTCACGCAATAGAGGAACGAGATGATGGATAGTTTCGCCAAATCCTTCGGTGGATACCAACAAGCGATGCATCTTCTTCGAACGGAGGCACCACCCCCTTCAAGGTACAAATAAACTTCGATATTCCTATATTTGAAGGTTAGATAGACGTAGATGTTGTAGACAAGTGGTTGAATCTACTAGAAGGGTATTTTTCTATCCATAACTTTTCGAATAGAGAAAAAATTACTTTTGTTCTCCTCAAAGCCGTTCCCCATGTCAAAGATTGGTGGGAAACTTTCTGTGAGAAAAAGGAAACAACGGAAACCTCATTATTTTCAGCCACAACCACCTAGGAATCCTTCAGGGATGCTATTAAGGAACAATACTACCCTGTCAAAAGTTATGACGCCCTGTATACCAAATGGACCACACTGTGGCAAGAAAGAGACCAAGCAGTGCCAGATTTCACAAATATCTTCCATACCTTGCGTACCAAGATGGGTATCAAAGATTTAGAGTGACATATAGTGCTCAAGTATCGTGGTTCACTACATAGATACATCGAGACCGAAATGGAATTTCTGGACATCTCATCCTTGGGCGCGGCCTACCGATATGTCATCAAAATTGAGCAAAAGCTCAAACAAAAGACGTGGCAATTTGGGCCTGGGAACCCCTCACAAAAAAAGATGAGAAAGGGCAGCCCCAACCCATAGAATAAAGAACAGAGTAAAGATGGACAATATCAGGACAACCAGTCCAAGCCACAAGCAAAGAAGGACACTGAAAAGACAAAGAAAGATACCGAGAAGTGGTGCGAATTCCATAAGAGCCCTTGGCATAACATTGCTGAATGCTGCTCAAAGCAGTTGTTGGTGCCCAAAGTGAAAGCCTCTGAATCAGATACAGATTCTAACTCTGAGCCAAAACTAGAAAGAGGAAGACATATCATTTATGCAGAACCCAGTGCCATCGTTGCTACCACTAAGAACCAGCTTGGTGAACCAGACAAGCCAGAGGAAGGAGAGCGTGTCTTCCATTCAAAGATATGGGTAAAAGGCACCCCTCTACACTTCATCATTGATAGTGGTAGCCAGAAGAAACTCATTGCAGTAGAGGTCATCAAGCGGCTCACCCTTCCAACAATGCCGCACCCACAACCCTACACCATTGGATGGCTCCGCCAAGGAAGCGATCTCCACGTTAGCCAACAGTGCCGACTGTCGTACGACATCAAACCCTTCAAAGACAAGGTATTATGTGATGTTTCTCCTCTCGAAGTTTGTGATGTTCTTTTGGGCCAACCTTATTTATGGAAACATCATGTTGTATGTGAGTCTAGGCCTCATAGTTTTATTATTACTTTGAACAGGAAATTGTACAGGATACCCAAGGCAGTCCCACCTAGTGCTATTTCCTTGATCTCTGCTAAGAAATGTAGGAAGGTCATCTCTCAGATGGGGAAGTATAAAATAGGAAGCACCAATCATGTAGTTGATTGCCTCAGCAGACCGCCAATCGTGACACTCACCACGGTGCTAGACTCTTGCGGCTTTGAGACATCTGGATGGCCCCAAATCTATGAGACAAACTCTAACTTTGCCACCACCTACCAAATGTTGGGTGCAAATGCATTTGTCGATAATTTCCATATTCAGGATGGGTTGTTGTGTCGTCTGGGCCATATCTGTGTTCCATCAAGTGAGTGAGTGAAGCTGATCTTGGAAGCCCACTATAGTCGGGTGGCAGGACACTTCAACATTGAAAAGAGAGTGGCGATGCTACAAAAACATTTCTACTGGACAAAACTTTGACAGGAGGTCAACAAGTATATCAGGTCTTGCACTGCCTACGCTATTACCAAACCGACCACTAAGAAAAAGGGCCTGTACACCCCTCTTCCTAATCTTGACAGGGCATGGGAATCCATATCAATGGACTACATGTTGGGCCTCCTGTCCACCAAGCGGGAAAATGAATGTGTTTTTGTGGTTGTTGATCTCTTTTCTAAGGTGGCAATTTTGGTTGCCTGCAAGAAGAGCATCACAGCAGTGGCCACTGCCAAGCTCTTGTTTGAATGCATCTGGGTACATTTTGGAATACCAAAAACCATTGTCTCAGATTGGGATAGTCAATTTCTCAACACATTTTGGTCAAGCCTCTGGTCACTGTTGGACACCAAGCTCACCAAATCCACGACCTTCCACCCCCAGACAGATGGCCAAACCGAGGTTGTATATTGAATGATTGTGCATATCCTTTACATGTATAATTCAAAGAACCCTCATACATGGGATGAGAGCCTTCCCTATGTCCAGTATATCTACAACCGAGCCCTGCATAGCTCAACTGGAAACAACCCCTTTCAGGTGGGGTTGGGATTCCAACCATTGGGTCCCATAAATATTTCACTTTCCCTTGCGGTCACCTCAACCAAATCATCTCCTTCTCGAACTGAAGCTGACAAAGACACCCAGTTCATTAAGCAGATCTAGCACATTCGCCAATAGGTTCACGATATCCTACAGAAGTCCAATGACAAGTACAAACAACTCCATAATAAACATTGGGTGCCACATAAGTTTCAGGTGGACGACAAAGTTTGGTTGCACTTTTAGAATGAATGCGTTACAGGACCCCATCAGAAGATTCAACCACTCCATTATGGGTCGTACACTATCACCAAGGACATGGGGGATAATTATTTTGAGCTCAACATTCCTCCCTTCATTGGCCTGCACCCAGTGTTCAATGTGGATCTCCTTCACCCTTATTTCCCACCATTATTGGACACCTCAGAAGTAGCAGAACAACTGACACCAAAAGAGCTCAACCCTAACTTCATCCAACAGGAATCCAATGATCAGATTGTGGACACATAGATCAAGGGCACTCGAAAAAAAAGGATCCATCTTTATCGAGTCATCAAAGTAGGGCAACTCCTGCACCAAGGCAAGTGGCTCACTCGGGGCCAAATTCAACATAATTTTCCTCATCTGATGCGAGACCTCAAAAAAATGGATACCATTGCTTCCTAATAAGGGAGAATTGATCCAGATGGATATCGGTGGCCACCCACCTTTTCCAACTGGCTCAAAACAGGTTTCTGACAATTTTGGCAATTTACTATTTTTAGTAGTTTTAACATCCGAGGCCATTCTGAGGGCCTAAATGAAGTTTTTTTGGAATAGATCTCCTCAATGATAGACAAAGGCATGATTGATCCCCCAAAATTAATCTCCTCAATGATACCTTTCCAACGGGATATCACACACATAAAACATAGATCGTATGCAAAAGTTACGACCACGGGAAGTTGATGTACTAACTTACCCAAACGGGGCCCACATGACTTTTGGAGCTTCATCTCCTAGGGTTAGGTTTTTGGATGTCTAGGGATTTTGTCATTCTTTTTTATTGTAAAAATGCCTTCAGAGCCTCATTGTAATATTCTTCTTGTGAATGCACATAGCCGTCACATCTCTTCTCAGAGATAAGCCGCCACCATTCCAACAAGCTGGTTTCCGCTGCATTTTATAGTTTCAACTTATTTCATTATTGAATAAAAAGCAGTTTTACTGTATATCTATTATTTTGTGTTAAGTACCTATTAATAATATGTATTCATTTCATTCTTCTCATAAAATCCAGATCATTGGCACTTCACCATGACAAAGCAATATGACCGTTGGAGGCATTATGACCGTTTGATCGATGCTCCTGAATGGTGAAGAAAGCACAGGAGGAAATCATAGAGGAATGACAAGTTGCGTAGCAGGAGAAGGACAAACTCCAAACCTAATTCGAAGAAAATAAAGCACAAATCCAACAGGGGAAAGAACAACTGCTCCGAGAGCAGGCCAGAGTTAAAGAAGAAGTCAACATAGAACTTCGCTCTGTGACAGGCTTGGAGTAGGTGGAAGAAGACCCGGTAGTAAATCAAGTCATGAAGCTTGCTGAAGCCATTCAATAGCTTCAATAGAGGGTCACAAAAATATAGATACAAATAGTGCTAAGAACTTTGCAGGAAGTGCGAGACTAGAGAGAAGAAACTTCCCACAGCGCAGTTGAAAGGATCAAAGCATTAGCCAAGGAATGTAAGAAGCTAAGCAGTCATAGTGCACAGACTTATGAGCGCCTTACTGAGGACCTTGAACTGAAGACATTGGAGTCGCAGCTCCAAGAAGAAAAGAAAAAAACAATAATAGTACAAGTGTAGTTGAAACTCTTGTCAGCAATTGAGAGGATGAACATATCCCAAGAACAACGCATGACTCAACACCAGGTCTATGCCATACAAAGCAAAGTCGTGGAAGTGACTCAAATCTCCAGCCAGTCCAAGATGCAACTTGCCTACTTTTTGAGGATATTGAAGGCTGAGGAGCAGAGCTAGAACAAGTAGTCACTTCATTATAACAACACTTAGAAGGACCTGTGAACGAGGTAGTTATTCAAGAGTTCATTGAGCATGAGGCCTTGGCGTAGCAACAAGTTGAAGCAGCTTGACCCAAGCTCGAGGCTTTTGAGGCAGAGTTACCTAGACCGAAGTGACTCAGGATGAATCACAGGTGAGTGTTGGGGGCCTGTTGGCCCTTGACCAAGTTTCAAATATCATTGGTCATGTTTTGGGACTTTGACAGGCTGGTCGAAGGCGAAGTGCAAGTCAGAGCAGAGATCGCGGGATCTCAGCCACTTTTTAGGGCAGTTTTTGGGATTACTGTTTATGTAACGGGTATGGGATGTCGGCCCATGGGTTTACCCATGTATAGGCCCATTTTGTAATGTATAAATAGATATGTAAGCGATGTAGGAAGAGGCCAATGTGCTAAGTGTGAATAGTTGTGGATGCTTTGTGCATGCTATGTGTTAAGAAATTGCAGAGCTAAGTGCAAGTGATTGTAAGAAGCTTGTGTATAGATAGTAAGAAGGCTTTGTTCTTAAACCTAGCTCAGGGAAGGAGGATCTGGTGAGGTGCATACAGATCTCCTGTCCTATGCGGATTGAATTTTGAGGCTTTGTGCATGTAAGGATATTGATAGAAGATAATAAAGAAGAGGAAGAGTTGGTGGATGCAACCCCACACTGGGGTGAACCACGTATATCGTGTGTTATGGTTGCTTTGTGCATTATGTTGTATGTTAATGATGTGATTTATGCTTAGTGCTGATATATTTATGTATGATGCATCTGGTATACTAGATTAGTGCTTAGTAATGTGAATGACTTCTAGATTTGATCTCTTTTAATATGCTAAGTGATTAGATGTGTTAGATCTTTTTGAATATTGTGTTCCTCTGTATTTAGAGTTTGGATATGCGATGTGAATAAAGGTTAATTACTGATGAATGTTAACTTCTAAGTGCTTTGTTAAGTGGTATAATCAAAGATATATGTTCGAGCTAGGTTGCATACATTTGAGTCCTGCAACCACCCTTGCCTCTACCTTGGGTGAGACTTCAACTTCTTCACAGGTGTTGCCGAAAGGGTCGGTAGTTAGGGTTTTTTTGGTGCACTATTGAAGCATTTAACCATGGGTCTTCACCTGTGCCAAAAAAAGGCAATATGGATCATCCAAGGGACTGTATAGCAGAGAAGGGGATGCCTAAGCCCGAGCCTGGAGGGTGAGTAACCGCAAGGAAGATGAGACCTTAATAGTTCTTGTAAACTATTGATTGGGATCATGCACATGATGGTTAGTTCTTCTTGTGCATGAAAAACTTGGCAAGGCAAGATGGATCACCTGAGGGACTATATAGCAGAGAAGGGGATGCCTGAGCCTAGGCCCAGAGGGTGAGTGACCGCAAGGAAGATGAAACCTTGATAATTCTTGTAAACTACTGATGGGGATCATGCACCCAATGGGTATGTCAAGGAAAAACAATGAGCCTGGCTAACAAAACAACCATGTGGATACAAATCCACAAACTGCACAAATAATTATTGTGCTAATATTATGAAATTTTCCTAGAAATTTTTATGCAATGTTTTCACAGAAGACTATGATTAACGTGCTTGTTGTCCAAGAATTATTGAAATCAAGTGACCAATATTAAAGGTCTGAAAAAGGACCTGATCGAGGAAGAAGGATCAAGATTTTTGAAACATCTGAATGAGAAAGGCATGATATGTGTTTTTTGAGAAAGAACACCGAGGACGATGTTCCTTTAAGGGGGAGGGAATTGTAACACCCATGTTTCCCCTAGCTTGTAATTAATCATAAAATAGGATTACCATGCTAAGGCATGTGGACAATGTAAATGTATGATTGTTAAATTTCCCATAACTGACTGTTGGGGGGTGAAGCCTTGAAGTATGATCCATGATATCTCTAGAGGAAAGAAATCAATTAATAAATAAAGAACCAGTGGTTGAATCATCAACCACCACCATGAATGAAAGCATGGTCTAGCTGCAGGTTGTTAGCTTGAAGTACAACAGAGACTTGTAGACACGAGCTTCCTTCTGACAGAAGGAATAGGACAGGTTGAAAACCTTCCAGAGGAGGGAAGGTAAGATACATACAGAGACACGGGGATGAGAGAACAAGCTCGTAAGGGAGATGTGTGAACCCAAAGGAAGTGCTGAGAACATGGCCTGAAGAACCTGAGTGTGAGCTTGATGTTGAGGAAGCATCTGATATACCTCATAGGGTCATTTGGACAGAAAGAGCTTCTCTTAGAGATGGCGTAAATTCCCTAGTGATATCATGGCTTGGCACGGGGGTGGCCAAAGTGATAAGAATGTATGCCTCTGAGCCTATGGTTGGGTGGAAAGGCGCACACCCACAATCAGTTGGCTGGATGCAAGTTGTAATAGATAAGTATTCTCATACCCTATGAAATTAAGTTTTAATTATGTAATGAAATGGGATATACTGTGAAGGACCTAGGGATGTGTATGTTTTCTTAATGGTTATACTGTATCTCTTTATTTATTTTTAAATTATGTATATAAGAAAGTATGGATTGGACATGTTTTGTATTCGTAAATGCTTGTGCCCTGTGGTGGCTTAAGATAGATCTACGAACAGTGAGTTCGTCAACCTTGGGCATAATTTCACGTATGCATGTCGACACTCCTAGTCTTTATGAGTCCCTTGGAGGAGGAAGTCTATTAAAGCTCAAGAGAGATAGTGCACGTATGCACATGCTCTCTGCGAGGAAGGCAGAGACCTATTGATGGGCGAAATTGACCGTCCGTCAACTGGAAGAGTGGATCCGGTCCAGGATTGTCTAAATAACCCAAGACGTTTGGGATAACCCACCCTGACGGTTTAGCAGTTCCGTTAGCCGATCTAAGTCCTAAGAAAACAAAAAAAGAAAACTACTCTAAATTAACTAATCTAAATGAAAAATAAAAAACTAAAACAAACTAATAAACAAATCTAAACTATTATATATACAATTCACTATCTAATACTACACAACTATAATTCTATAAAATCAAATATTCAATTACTAACCAAATCAAATTTAATTACAAATGTACAATATTTACAAATTACAGATTTAATTGAAAACCTGCAAAACTCATTTGTAATCTGTCCTAAGACAGTTAGACTATTTGTTTTTTTATTTTATAATTTTATAAAAAAGAAACAAAATAAAAACTAACTAAACTAAGCAACTAAAATAATAACTCTAACTACAAATCTAAACTATACATATATCTATATAAACTACTTATATTAAACTAACAAACTAACTATTAAACAAAATAACAAACTGACCTAAAGTAACTCTTTCCAATTTGTCCTGTGTAAAGAATCCAGTTCAGCTGTTCGATGAGAGGAAACCTGCATCCATCCTCTGCCAGCCTCTAGTAAACAATAAGCAACAGTGCTCTTTCGAATATCGATAACAGAACAAACAAGACATAAAAGTTACAACAATCTTATAATTTACAAATCATAACATTTAGATAAATCTGCGTGCAAGGATTTGTACAAAATGATCCAATTAACGAAGAAGAGAAATCTGTAATTCATTAACTGAAACAAATTAATTGCTGTATTTTTTAAAATAAGAGAGAGATCAGATATAGATTGCACATTAATCAAATCACATCAACTTGCAATAGATTACGATAGCTAAAGTAGTCTATAATCGACTGCAAAATGATATGAATAAAACTTGAAACAAAAGTTTGATATATTGAAAGCGAAAGCTGTTACAAGACATCAACTTTCATTCCAGTCTGTATTATAAATCCATAGTCTGGTTCTCCCACAGTGAGTATGATGAGTTTATTACAAAAAATGACAAGTATTTAAAGACCTCCCACAAGGTAAAACATCCCTGTGGGAATCATCAAAACAGTTTACACAAATCTGGGAAAATATCCCAAGTTTCTGACTCAAGCTAACAACCTAAGACAGCCAAATCTAAAATATCTCCTAAACTGTCACATCATGCCCAATAGCTCATGGTAAATTCGTATGCACCTGAAAGAGGACAAATATAGACAAGATTAGAGGATATCTTATTGATAAAATTGATAAAAACTAATTTCTAAGACTAGCTACAGAATCTTGCGATTCTGTAGCTGGTCTAAATTTAATACAGAGTCGTTTTTAAAACCAATTCAAATCACAAAGAATTGTATTCAAACTATTAAACAAATATCTAATTGCTATTTGTAAACCAAACAAATCATTCAAATCAAAAACTGTTATGCTAATTTGAGAGCGAATAAGACTGTGATCAGTCGAATAACAACAGAGATATAGGTACTCTGTTCCATTTGTTATCACAATTTCGGGTAACAGAATCGTATTGGATAACTTGACAACAATGAAATTGTTTTCAAATCCAAAAAAAAATCAACAGGATCGTTTTTCATTGATAGCATTATGTTAAACATATACAAATGACCCATGCTATTTACAAACCAAATCAAAACTTGTATGTAAATCGAAACAAATGAAATCGTAATCGAATTAATCAGTTGATAACAGGATATGTGGGATTTGTCAAACGTCTGCCATTGCCAATTGGAAGTGGATAGAATTGATTGACAATTGACGAAATCATCACTTGAATCAATTCGAAACGAATTATTAGCCAAGTTTTTTCATATGAATCCAACAGAGACAAAATCGTTTTTGAAAATCAAAACCAACAGAGTAGCATCAAATCTATTTTCTAACTCAATACAGGCAATTGTGCTAACTCAAGACACTCAGCAATCAAATCAAAATGAATCAAAACAGTTTGTGTTTGACACAGTCTCTATGAATCAACACAACTCCATGATTTTAGTGAATAGATCTTCAGCACGGTCGAATGTAACCAGAACCCAAACGAAAATATCGATTCAATACAAAACAGAGTCGTTCTTGGCTAATCGAAGTCAATAGTGTTATTTTGAGTTTATTAGATTACATCATATTTATCAATCCAATCATTAATAATGACGCATAACACGTATAGAGGATCATACCAATTCAAGCCCACAAACTCATTCCAAAATCAAACCATAAGAAATAAATTAGAGCCGATAGAATCTAACCACAACAAAATCATACCAAATCAAAACATAGTCGTGCTCTGATTTTAGCACAAAAATCTCTTATACAAGTCATATGCAATCAAAATCAAAACGAAAACAAACCTCATTACATTAATTCAAACTAACCGAATTTTTCTAAAACACCAAGTCAAAACCAATCCATCGCTTCTACTAAGCTGGGCGCGACAAAATCGCACACCAAAATCATAACCATATTCGACTTTAGTAACATGAATCTACTGTACAGGATCCACAACATAACCATTTTTGATAATCAAACTATGACAAAATCATTTCGAATAATGAACAGAACTAATCAAAAATCAAAACCCAACTCATTATATTAATCCAAGCAATTCATAAAACGAAAATGATATCGAAATTCATACCTGGATAATCAGAAAACAACTCGGTCATGATAGTTTGGAATTGACGAAGGATGTCGTCGATTCGACATTCCTAAAAACGATCGAACTAGTGGTTTTCTTCTTCTTGTCATTAGCTTGAAGTTTGTCCCTTTCTCTTGACAGCACTGTAACTTGGTTCTCTAAATATTTAATCTTTGATTGTAATAAGGGAACGTCGGCATAGTAGCACTCGAGCCACACATTACATTGGCTGCATGATGTCTGTTCAGGCTTCGACATAACAGTCGAGGGTTTGCTTAAATCACTGAGGGTTTCATTTTGCAACTTGATTCCTGGGTAATTAGGATTGTTATTTAGGCATGGGGGCAAATTAGAAACATAGTCATAGGGTGGCTCAGAGCAAAGGGAATAAGGATACTCTCCATCTAGGAAACGCTCGATATCGGAGTCTGAGTCCTCGCTCAGAACTATGGGCTTTTGATCATCGTTTGGCTTAGGCTTATTCCAGACAAGTCTCAATATCAATCGAGAATTCTTTTTACCTTTTCTATTGACAGTAGGGTTACCCTTGACCTTCTTACTCACAGGCTTCTTGACAGTCTCAGCCTTGTCTGTTATGATGTCGGGTAGGTCAATGTCAAGATAGACCGAGGGTTTGGGAGAGGGTAGAAGAGCATGGAAAGGCACGGGTGGCCCAACCATAGTCTCACTGACCACAGACTTGTCGATTTGGACAAACTCTGAATCAACAAAGCCATTTTGAGAAAGAAAGGATTGCCAATTATCGTCGTGAAGGTTTAAATGGTGAACGACGATGAGTCTAATCAAGCCATGGTGAAACAAGTTGCTATCAGCCTTCTCGCATTTGAACCTCTTAGCCATTTTGTAGAGAATACGCAGGAAGTAAAATGGCATGTTCAATGGATAGCCCATGAAATTCATTAACAGTCGAAGGTGATAAAGAAAAACCAATCCATACCGACCTTCACAGGTCACAAATTGTTTCATAATCACTAAAAGATCATGCCACCTGGGTTTAAGTGTGGAAATAGGCATACCTTTGTCACAGGATGTAACCTTTCATGATACGAATAGCAAACGCCATGGCACCTCATCGACTTTGGAGTTTTTAAACCATCACTGGCCTGTGGCTGCCAATCCTATGGCAGAGCTTATGAATTCTTCATTCTGCTCAAGCTGAATGTCACCTACTTTATCCCTACACCCATCAAAGGTAAGGGCGAATTGCTGTGCAACCGTGAGGTTAAAGCCCTCGAACCTCTGTATAAACGCGAGCCAACCACTGTCTTCTAAAGATTTACGGGCATCATCGAATAGTAACAGGGCTTGGTTTCCATTTGGCTCTATTCGCACCACCAGTGCCATAGACAGGAGCACATGGTGAGCGATGTGAACGAGCCAGGGTTTGAATCACAGCATACACAGGGGCAGAACGCTCACAGGCTTACCCGAAACTAGCAGAGGTGAAACAGGGATAGGGGGGAGACATTAATGACATATCGTGCGAGGGTGGTGGAGCTATTTTGGCCCATGCACAACAGTCATATCCATAGTAAAACTGCCGACACTTATAACTATTCAAATTACTATGCATATGTGTTAACAATTATGCCATTCGATCAACCAATGAAATCAATGGTAAGTGGATTAAAAATTTTCATGATCAAAGTTTTATCATAGTTTTAAAACCACACAAATGAATCGAAACCAATGCCAAGGGTTTGATTATGTGGCATGTGTTGTATGGAACGATTTATACCAAGGGTTTAACCATAACACCAATGCGTTTTTATGTAACCAATGTGCCAAGTGAATCGATGAAAGAACATGTAAATCCAATCACCAACGCATCACAAACTCAATGACTCATGAAACACAATTACATAATCAATCAAAGAATGTCAAATGAGTATAGATCAATAGGTCTTGCCAACTGTATAATGATAAGTAAATTGTAAACGCAGTGGGCATATCGAAAAGAATGATAACGACAATCCAGTAACGATTTTAATGTAACTTCGAAAACCAAGTTTTCACGCTTGCAGTTGTGAAAACAAGAACAAAGGTAAGTGTGCAAATAGCGCAAAAATAATAGTGTCGTTTTATTTGAGAATTGCGATGAAAATCAAGGTTTGCAAAACATTGGTGTAGGCAGCTTATAAGGACAGTAGAAAAATGTGAATTGGCTGCCAACAAGACCGAGAAGCACTTAAGTTCTAGAGTTGAGGAATGAGTGTAAGGGATGGGTGGAAGTATTATTCCAAGTGTTAAGTTCAAGAGAAAGAGCAAAAATCTCTTAAGCCTTTCAGAGCTAACAAATCTCAGGAAAAGTAGCGAGGCTGAAGTATCGAAAGGGAAGGTTGCCTTGTTTGGAATACGAACATACAAAATCTGTTTCAGAAAAAGCCATGGTCTATTATGACCGTTGGATATGGGAAAGAGCATGGGAGTTAACCCTTGGAGTCATTTGGACCTCGCGAGTTCAGCGAACTGAGAAAGTTCATCATAAGGGAGGTAAAATCCCCAAAGTCTTGAAGTGTCGAAGTTAACTCTGTGTCTTAGATTTGAGGATGCCCAGGAACCGTCCCGACCGTCAGATCTAGGAGGTAGATGATAGTCAAGTCACTAGAACTACCCATGACATAAGAATATGACAATGGAGATGGATGTGAGTCATTTAATAGGAGAAGAGGCCACCCGATCGTTAGATTGATTCAAATACTCACTGGAGCTACCAAATCAAACAAGAGCCACTTGATTTAATCGACTGTTGGGAATAATTACAGAGTGCGAAGGTGAATTCAACGGACCTACTAGTTCATGACCCACAATCAAGTCACATCATTGATATCATTGGGGATGGAAGGTAAATGACTAGGATTAGACTAGAGTCGAATGAGTACTTCTTAGATTGCGGAGGTGGGACCCCACAATCACTATGAATCGTCGATCTATGAATGGAGATCGAGGGTGGGGAATCATTGCAGAGTCTGAAGGTGAAAGTAGCAGACGTGCTAGTTCATGACCCACAATTCACTAACGCCCTTGATCTCATCAGGTTGCAATATCAACGATTCTAGTTAAACAAAGTTGGGTGAGCACTTTCCAGATTACAGAGGTTGAACTCTCTGATAAAGAGCACCCATGTTGGGGCCCAACAATTTATGTGAACTGTCGATCACCATTGACATTTGATATGAGTTTGACGTGATCCCTGAAATGCAAGGAGCACATGGGATGAAAAAATCTTCACGGAGATCAAGCTTAGAAGAGATAGCACTTTCAGAAGCATAGATGAAATCCGGGAGACGTTCCCATAGGAGGAGAAAAGGTCGAATCCTTTGAGCACTTAGAAAATATTCTAAGTCGGAGCAAGTCAGAAGCTCAGGAGGAGGAGAAAAATTGGTCATTGGATCAGAGTGCAAAGGATCAACAACTATCTTATTAGAGAAAGGTCCACGAGCCTTAGCGCTTTACACACACAGGAGAGAGAACTTACCAAGGTTTGAGACTTGAGATTTCTGAAGCCCGGAGAGCCGGAAATCTAAAGTAAAATATCAATCGTCTGATCAGCTGGAATGAATCTAAATCATCACATCATCTGAAGTAAACCTCAAGTGTCAGATCGCCCAAGTGAATCTGAGCCATCAAATATAATGAGTTTAGGAGGAGGCATGTTTGAGACTTGATATTTCTGAAGCCCAGAGAGCTGAAAATCTGAAGTGAATCTCAATCATCCGATTAACCAGAGTGAATCTGAATCGTTAGATCATTTGAAGTAAATCTCAGGCGTCATATCACCTCAAGTGAATCTAAGCTGTTGGATTTCATTAGAGATGTGGCATAGATCTGTGATATTCAAGTAAATTCCCGAAGTAATTCATAGCCGTCAGATCCAAAAGGACACGTGATGACTGATCATAGACTTTAGAGAAATCACCTCGATTGTGTTAGATTGAGAGTTGAAACTCCCAAATCCTGAAACTCTAAAGCACCAAAGCACCAAAGTGCCGAAGATTCAAAGAACCGAAGGGCCGAAGTAGATCTGGACCTTCATATCCAGAGGAAAGGTGGCATGAATCTGTGGATTCCGGGCAAAGAGCCGAAGTAAACATTGATTTTCAGATCATCTGAAGTAGATATGAATCGTTAGATCCAAAGGACAGGTGGCATGAATCTGTGGATTCTGGGCAAAGACCAGAAGTAAACATCGACTGTCGGATCATCTGAAGTATATCTGAACCGTCAGATCCAAAGAACATATGGCATGAATCTGTGGATTCCGGGTAAAGACCCGAAGTAAACATTGACCATTGGATCGTTCGAAGTAGATCTGAACTGTCAGATCTGGAGAACACATGGTGTGAATATGTGGACTCTGGGTAAAGACCCAAAGTAATCCTTGATCGTCATATCAAGTGGACACGTGTCAGTGAATTATAACCTTTGGATAAAATCCATTGGGAAAAAGGGTGGATTTTGAGATTTGAGATCTCAAAAGTTTGGAGACCCGAAGGAGATATCGACCGCTGATCGAGAAGAGGGCCATGAGACCATTGATCTAGTTGAAAGGTCAAAAACCTGAAGTAGAATAAGGGTCATTGGTTTAGGAGGACAGGTGTCCACAGATCATCAAATCTGGTAGATTGATGTACGGAGGAAAGCAATGTTTGAGATTTGAAAATTTCGAAGTCCAAAATCACGAAGGAAATCACATCCATTGATTTAGGAGGGGTAGATTTGGTTCATGGATTTGAAAAGGGTAGATCTAAATAATTATTCCATAGAGTACCGTCAATATCGGGAGATCGAAAGTCCTATAACATTGTGGGGATTGGAGATGCACGAACTTTAAAATGTTGAAGGTGGGCCACAATCCAACCATGATTTTGAAGAAAGGACATGTGAAGGCTCGAGGAGAATTATGGGCCGAAAGGTAGTTTGGTTTCAGACCGCCTTTGGCTACACCCACAATTTATTTGTTTGCGTGAGGTTATTTCTCAAGGTCACCTCAAGGAGGGGCTTATCAGAAAAGGGGCTAGCGCCCAAACTCAGAGATTCGCCAAGCGCTAAGGGAAGGTCACATGTACCATTAAACCTGCACCCGAAAGTTGAAAGGGTCTGCGTTTAATTACAAAGCAAGACCATCAGGTTCTCAAAGAGTCATTTGGCTTCAGAATCAAAGATCCTTGATCGGGAGGTCAAACTGGTTCCTCGACTTTCCAAATTAGAAACCATGAATGGAGAATATGTCCTTTAAGAAAAGCAAAATAAAAATTATGCCCCGTCATTGGTATGTTACAAATTGGTATCAGATCATGGTTACAACACTTGGCCTTCTTAGGCTCATGTACGAGTCACGTAAGGAGGTATTGTTATCTGCATTTACTCCTTGAGGAGAAGGACTGTAGATTGAACCTATGATTTTGGGAATTCTTGTTGAATTTCAAAAGAATTTCTTTAGACCTTTGTCAAAGTGATAACTACTCTTACCAGAGTAGGGATATGCTAATTAACATTTATAATAAGACTTGAATGTGGATAGCTGAAGGTGGCAGGGTTTTGTCAAGAGCTGATGAAGCCCGAAGGATGGATGACCTGGTGTTCGTAACACTGCTTCTAAGCATGGGAAATTGGAGCTTCAGGCACTGATGATGGTAGATTATATAATGGTTAGTACGTTTATAGGATTAAAGGAATCTGATAGGATCAGATAGGATCCCTGGTAGTTATAGTTACTTCTCTATATTAAAATCGGAGTATATAATTCCTCATGACTAGAGAAAAGTGAGATGGGTAAAACCCTATGGACGCTGAGGCAATAAGGTTTTCTTGTTAGATGTTTTCGTATAAAGAGGAAAGTTACCCTGGTTGGTTATTTCCTTGAGAGAAGGCAACATCAATACGAGATATGAATGTGAGATTAGTCTTGTAAGTGACTAAAATATCAAACTAAAGGATACTAATGATGAAATTAAACTATCAAGTGAATGGATAAGATAAAATAGTGCAAGAGATGTACCTACTTATACACGAATGCATATACATGATCATAAGGATGATTGGAAGATCCTTGGGAAAAGGATATAGACGTCGGATATGTCCATGTGTGTGAATGGCATGGAAAAGGTGCAAGCAATAAGATAGCATGATGAATACTTATCTATGCTTAATCATGCTTGAGTGCATGGATTAATGCATTGTGGAGCTTCCTAATATGAAGCCTGATATTAATACCAGCTAGGTATGAATGATATTAAATGTTCAAGTGATGCACAGGTATGATGTAAGTTAACAAAACCAGAATATGTATGGATACATAATTTGGGTACATGTCAAAGATGCATGTTTATATTCCTTATGGGATATTTGGTAAATTGTTGTAGCTAACTCAAGGTTGAGGCCATCACAAATAGTGATGGATATGCAATAAGGAAGTTTCATGTTGAAGGAGTTCCCTGTGGAGGAACTGTGTGAAGACTCTGTCAGGAAAACAAATTCACA
>JASDQU011179327.1:7371-25874 GCA_032191745.1 Picea mariana | reverse complement strand
GAGTTAAGATGCAAGGAATGGTATTTCCTTTTTGAGAAAGTGAATTTGATTGTTAGTATGCACAATTCTGAATTTGTTTGTGATGACGTTGTAAAGGTGCAATAAAAATGTATGTGCATGGAAAGGCTGACAATTTGTTTGGCTTATTGAAGTTGAAAGTGAAGGAAGCAAAGGGGTCTTGGATATAGCAGTGTTGTAAGCCCATAAGGAAGACCAATTTTCTGCTGAGCCAAACCGCTATGGGAAGGAAAGTCCCATAATTGTGAATTAGGTTCCTATGCAGAACAAATATGGAAATAAAATGTGGAATTGGAAATTTGTAGGTGAGAGATTTACTATAAAATTTTGAATTTAAAATTTTTATGATGTCTCATGAATTTCTATATACCTAAGATACAGGTGAAAGGGAAAGATCTGCGAAGAGGTGCAGAGATGAGAAACTGAGATCTTGGGTTCGAGGGAGAACTGTGAGAAAGACTATAATCCGATCGCATGAAATAGAGACTGACTCGAGAGAAAGAGAGTAAACTTCATCCCTATCTATTACGGAACCAGTAGAAGGAGAGTAACCTTCATTCCTATCTATTACGATACCGAGAGAAGGAGAGTAACCTTTGTCCCTATCTATTACGGTATTGGGAGAGGGAGAGTAACTAACCTTTGTCCCTATCTATTACAGGACCAGGAGAAGGAGAGTAACCTTCATCCCTATCTATTACAGTATCGAGAGAAGGAGAGTAACCTTCATCCCTATCTATTATGGTACTGGGAGAAGGAGAGTAACCTTCATCCCTAACTTTAGCTGAGCCAGAAGGATGTCAAGCTATAAAAGCATGAAAAATGGCTACTGCTGAGCCATGAGAACCCCATGGTAAGCCATGATCACCTAGAATATGTTGTGTTGAGGTAACAAAATCCGGAGGGACACCGTGGTAAATAATTTATGAGGGATGCATTGACTGTAAGACTCAATAGAGTCTCTGGAATTCTTTTTGTGTGAGAAAACCTTGGCAAGGCAAGATGGATCACTCGAGGGACTGTATAGCAGAGAAGGGTATGCCTGAGCCTGGGCCTGGAGGGTGAGTGACCGTAAGGAAGATGAGACCCTAATATTTCTTGTAAACTATTGATTGGGATCATGCACACGATGGGTATCTCTTCTTGTGTGAGAAAACCTTGGCAAGGCAAGATGGATCACTCGAGGGACTGTATAGCAGAGAAGGGGATGCCTGATCCTGGGCCTAGAGGGTGAGTGACTGCAAGGAAGATGAAACCTTTATAATTATTGTAAACTACTAATGGGGATCATGCACCCAATGGGTATGTCAAGGAAAAACAATGAGCCTGGATAACAAAACAACCATGTGGATACAAATCCACAAACTGCGCAAATTATTGTTGTGCTAAGATTATGAAATTTTCCTAGAAATGTTTATGCAATGTTTTCGCATAAGACTATGATTAACATGCTTCTTGTCCAAGAATTATTTAAAGCAGGTGACCAAGATTAAAGGTTTGAAAAAGGACCTGACCAAGGAATAAGGATCAAGATTTCTGAAACAACTGAATAAGAAAGGCATGACAGGTGTTTTTTGAGAAAGAACATCGAGGACAATGTTCCTTTAAGGGGGAGGAAATTATAACACCCTTGTTTCCCCCAACTTGTAATTAATCATAAAATAGGATTACCATGCTAAGGCATGTGAACAATGTAAATGTATGATTGTTAAAATGCCCATAACTAATTGTTGAGGGGTGAAGAATTGAAGTATGAGCCATGATATCTCTAGAGGAAAGAAATCAGTTAATAAATAAAGGACCAGTGGTTGAATCATCAACCACCCCCATGAATGGAAGCATGGTCTAGCTGTAGGATGTCAGCTCAAAGTACCACAGAGACCTATAGACCCGAGCTTCCTTCTAAAAGAAGGAACAAGACAGGTCAGAAACCTTCCCTAGGAGGGAAGGTAAGATACATACAGAGACATGGGGATGAGAGCACAAGCTCATAAGGGAGATGTGAAAACCCAAAGGAAGTGTCGAGAACACTGCCTGAAGGATCCGAACGTGAGCTTGATGCTGAGGAAGCATCTGATAAACCTTGCAGGGTCATTGTGACCGAGAGATTTTCTCTGAGAGATGGTGTAAATTCCCTAGTGATATCATGTCTTGGCATGGGGGTGGCTAGAGTGCTAAGATTGAATGCCCTTGCTCCTATGGTTGGGTGGAAAGGTGCACACCCACAATCAGTTGGTTGGATGCAAATTGTAATAGATAAGTATTCTCATACCCTATGAAATTAAGATGTAATTATGTAATGAAATGGGATATACTGTGAAGGACCCAAGGATGTTTATGTTTGCTTAATGGTTATACTATATCTCTTTATTGCTATTTAAATTATGTATTTAAGCAAGTATGGATTGGACATGTTTTGTATTCGTAAATGTTTGTGCCCTGTGGTGGCTTAAGCTAGATCTACGAACAATGAGTTTGTCGACCTTGGGCATAGTTTCATGTACGCATGTCAACACTCCTAGTATTTTTGAGTCCCTTGGAGGAGGGAGTCTGCTAAATATCAGGAGAGATAGTGCACATATGCATAGGCTCTCTGCGAGACAGGCAGAGACCGAGAACCACTTAAGTTCTAGAGTTGAGGAATGAGCGTAAGGGATGTGTGGAAGGAATCTTCCAAGCGTTAAGTTCAAGAGAAAGAGCCCAAAGCTCTTAATCCTTTTAGAGCTAACAAAGCTGAGGAAGAGTAGCGAGGTTGAAGTATCGAAAGGGAAGGTTCCCTTGTTTGGAAGATGAACAAATGAAATCTGTTCAGAAGAAGCCATGATTTTTTGTGACCATTGGATATGGGAAAGAGCATTTGATTTAACCCTTGGAGTCATTCACATCTTGTGAGTTAGACAAACTAAGAAATTTCATCATAAGGGAGGTAAAATCCCCAAAGTCCCGAGGTATTGAATTTAACTCTAAGCCTTAGATCTGAGGATGCCTGGGAACTGTCCTGACCATCAGATATAGGAGGTAGAAGATATTCAAGTCACCAGAACTATCCATGACTTAAGAATATGAAATCAGAGATGGATGTGAGCCATTTAACAGGAGGAGAGGCCATCTCAGTCGTCAGATTGATTCAAATACTCACTAGAGTAAACACCAGCCGCTCGATTTAAACGATAGTTGGGAATCATTGCGGAGTGAAAAGGTGAATTTAGTGGACCTGCTAGTTCACAACCTGCAATCAACCGACGTTGTTGATATTATTTGGGATGGAATTTCAATGACTAGGATTAGACTAGATTCGAATGAGCACTTATGATATTGCAGAACCATCGATCTATGAATGGAGATCAAGGGTGGGGAACCATTGTGGAGCGCGAAGGTGAAAGTAGTGGATGCGCTAGTTTGCGGACTGCAATTCACTAATGACATTGATCTCGTCAGGCAGGAAGATCAACGATTCTGGTTAAACCAAATTGGGTGAGCACTTTCCATATTACGGAGGTTGAACTCTCTGATAAAGAGCAGGCATGTTGGGGCCCTACAATTTCTGTGAACCGTCGATCGTCATTGACCTTCGATCTAAGTTTGAAACAATCCCTAAAACACAAGGAGCGTGTGGGGCGACGAAATATTCAAGGAGATCAATCTTAGAAGAGATAGGGATTTTAGGAGCGCAGACAAAATCTGGGAGACCGGCCCGTAGGAGGAGAAAAGGTAAAATCCTTCGAGCACTTAGAAAATATTCTAAGTCGGAGCAAGTTAGAAGCTCAGGAGGAGGAGTGACAATGGTCGTTGGATCATAGTGAAAAGGATCAACAACCATTTGATCAGAGAAAGGTGCACGAGCCTTAGCGCTTCGCACATGCAGGAGAGAGAACTTACCAAGGTTTGAGACTTGAGATTTCCGAAGCCTGGAGAGTCAAAAATCCGAAGTAAAATCTCAATCGTCCAATCAACCAGAGTGAATCAAAATTGTCAGATCATTTGAAGTAGACCTCAAGCATCGGATCACCTAAGTGAATCTGAGCCATCAGATACTGTGAGCTTAGAAGGAGGCAAGTTTGAAACTTGAGATTTACGAAGCCCAGAGAGCTAGAAATCTGAAGTAAATCTCAATCGTCCGATTAGCCAAAGTGAATTTGAATCGTTAGATCGTTCGAAGTAAATCTCAGGCGTCGGATCACCCGAAGTTAATCTGATCCGTCGGATTTCATTAGAGATCTTCTGAAGTAGATCTGAACCATCAGATCTGGAGAACACGTGGCATGAATCTATGGACTCTAGGTAAAGACCCGAAGTAACCCTTGACTGTTAGATCAAGTGGACACGCGTCAGTGGATTATAGCCTTCTGATAAAAGCCATTGGGAAAAATGGTGAAGTTTGAGATTTGAGATATCAGAAGTTCGGAGATTCAAAGGAGATATCGACCATTGATCTAGAAGAGGGCCATAGGACTGTTGATCTAGTTGAAAGGTCAAACACCCGAAGTAGAATAAGGGTCATTGATTTAGGAGGACAAGTGTCTGTAGATCGTCAAATCCAGAAGATTGATGTATGAAGGAAATCAGGGTTTGAGATTTGAAAAGTTCAAAGTCCAGAATCACGAAGGAAATCACATCCATTGATTTAGGAGGGGCAGATATGGTCCGTGGATTTGAACAGGTCAAATCTAAACCGTCATTTCAGATAGTACCATTAAGATTGAGAGATTGACGGTCTTGTAGCATTGTGGGAATTGGATATGCATGAACTTTAAAAAGTCGAGGGCCAACCGCAATCCAAACCATGATTTTGAATAAAGGACACATGGAGGCTCGAGGAGAATTGTGGGCTGAAAGGTAGTTTGGTTTCAAATTTCCTTTGGCCACGCTCGTAATTATGTGTTTGCATGAGGTTATCACCCAAGGTCACCTCAATGAGGGGCTTATCAGAAAAGGGGCTAGCGCCCAAACTCAGAGATTTCCCAAGCACGAAGGGAAGGTCGCAGATACCATTAGACCTGCACCTGAAAGTAAAAAGGGTCTACATTTAATTATAGAGTGAGACCATCAGGGTTTTAGAGAGTCATTTGGCTTCAGCTTTGAAGATCCTTGACCAGGAGTTCAGACTGGTTCCCCGAATTTCCAAATTATAAATCATGAATGGAGACTCTGTCCTTTAAGAAAAGCAAAAAAAAAATTATGCCCCATCGTGGGTCTGTTACAGGACCTTAAAAAAGTGATGAATTAATTTTTTTTGCTTTAGAATTATATTTCTATGCTCAAAGAGATTTAAGAGAAGTGTTCGTAGGTCAAGATAGCTTTGATGAGTTAAAAGTTTAGGAAGGTCAACATTGTAAATTTTTTTTTGAAATTGTGATCTAATGTGGGATTACACATGACATTCTAAGATAAAACGATTTCCATATTCAACCCTCTTAGTGTCACAAAGATGACAAATTCTTTTGACCCACGAGGTTTTGGGAATTTTCCAATGGATTATTTCACTACGGAGCTTATGAGAGTTTGTTTTTATTTTTGCAATGTTGATTTTATTATTTATAGTAGTTAAAACATAGAGACAATTTTGATATTGTATATTAGGGTTGATCATCTCCTTATAATATCTTATTTTTTTTATCCTTTAATTCTTAATCACACCACAATTATGATAATCTTGATTTTGTCAGTGTTAATAGTCATACCCATACTAGAGCAAAAATCCTTGAGGATTTTTAGTTGCTTATCGAGGTCATAGGGGATCCTCACCATAAGAACAATATCATCAACATAAAGAATAAGGATGATAAATATACTAGTGAGAGTCAGGACAACAGGACCTCTTTCATCCAAACAATCCTCTAACTTGTCATTACATATGCCAAAAAAGGGTAGGGGATATGAGACATCATTTCATGACTCATATATTATAATCAATTTATTTCAATGAGCCCTCAGTGTTACTAAACTTGGAAATAATGTTCTTTTACAACCTTACTATGACAACTCTCAACTCAAAAGTAAATTTTAGCTCTTCTAACCTATTCAATAGGTTAATCCTGAGCAGTATATCAAAATATTTTCTAAAGTCAATGAAACGATACGAGATATAATTTTTTATTATTGTGACACTCCTCCACAATGATCCTAAGCATCAATACTTGGTCCACAATTTAATGATAGCTCCTAAATCCAACCTTGCCTTTAACTTTTTCCCGTGGCTTTCTATCCATATACTAATCTTATTTTCCAATATAGTTTCATATAAATTGGCTAAAATGGGGCTAGATGTAACACACATGACCTCCTAGTCCTCTCACATAGATTGGATGCCACATAGTAGTGGGGTGGATTTTGATCCATAATATTCTATTTTTCAATCTGCACCATGAGCACCTCTGCTCACTGTACTCCTAACTTGTGAGTTCGTCACTCACTAGCTCTGCTTCAAAAACATTCTTCTTGATATGTCTTTAGATCCCACTCTTGGTAACTATTCGTTCTTTCTTTGTGTGTGTGGCATTTTATTTTTACTCAGTCTCCCTTCTGTCGATTTTTTGGTAGTGTTTTCCACCTTTGGTCTCTTGTTCCTCCTATCTTCTCTGGATTCTCATAGCCTCCCTCTAGACGCAACCCATAGTCCATAGTTCTTATTCTAAAGGGGCAAGCTCATGGTGTCCTTTTGTCATTTCATTCAATTGTCCCTTGCCTCCCTCAAGATACCAATCCGTCAACAACTATTAATGGATTCAAGCACTTCCCTGAACTTCCATAACTAGTCACGTGGCTCCATTCAGATTAGGTACATTGAAAGGTGTGCATTTATGCTTAGAAAACATAATTTAGCTTGTTAAACAAGCTTCTTGTTTTCTTCTTTGAAACAACTTAGTTGCACCTTACCAAACCACTTAATCAGTCCTTGCTGCATCAATTCCCACTTGTGTATCATGGCCAGTACATTCAAGGTTTCTCCCTCTCAGTTTGTGGTTTTGGTTTTTTCATTAAATTAAAACATGATTACATGTTTCATAAAGATAATTGGGTGAAGTATTAACCTAATTACAATATTGGGGAAAATAGGGTGCTACAATCCCCTCCCCCTTTAAGAAACATCATCCTCGGTGTTTAAAACACCATGTATATAAAATTATATAGAAAACAAAAATGGGTATGCCAATATCATGGCATCATCCAACTCCTGTGTAGCTTCATATTCTCCAAAGTGCTTACATTGCACCTTGACCTACATGATGGCTCAGTTCCAGGGCATTATTTCTCTCCTGTACAAGATGCATTGATATTCAAGCTGAAATTCTATTAGGATCCAATCCTAACTCCTCTTCATGGGTCATTAGTTAGTAGGATATGTTTTCCATGTAATAAAGGCCAATATTAGTTAATAAGGCCTAATAAATAAAGGAGAATAAGTCATTGTAAGAACACCTAATAGAAGCTTTATCTTCTAGAAATATCTTCCTCTAGAAGTTTACTTAGAATGTAGAATTAGTATAAATAAAAGTAGGAGGCATTGGATATTTTGTCTTGGAGATTATTGTAATAGAGATCTTCTCTGTTGGAGGTTTCCCCCTCGAGTAGGCAAGTGAACATTGATATCATTAATAAAGGTTCTCTTTCTGGTGTTATTATGGCATTATTCTGGTATTGTTCTAGCTATATCATTGTTGTTCTACCATCTTGATAAATATTTATGCTTTTGCATATTATATTACATATGGAATATTGCAAGTGGTATCAGAGCTCTTTCCCAGGAAAGAACTTGTGGGGTAATTTTTTTTCAGGGCAGAGACGTATTCCAACGTCTTTAAGCTACAACGATTTGTTGTTAAGCACATAAGCCCATGGTTGGGGAGTAATACACGTAGGAAATACAAGTGGTTCTTAAGGGCACATCTATTGGCCACTTTTAATCCTTTTTTTCCCACATGGACGTAACCCTTTTCGGGACACCATTATTTGAGACTATCCCATTAGATCCCTCTCTTTGTCTTGATCACCCTGGTACCTATCAATGTTTTTGGCCTAGGTTTCCGTCTAGCCATCTCACCTGCTACCCAATCCTCCACCATGACTACCTCTCTCTCTTAGAGCCAAGAAGACACAGACTCTAGGATTTCACTCCTAGAGGAGAAACTTTTTACCATGCATACAGATATCCAAGCCACCTTAGCCAAGAAAATCTAGAATCTGACGCAATTCATGAAGGGTAATAATGTTGAGCCAAATTTCGTTAACCCACAGTATTTCCAGTATGAACATAATCAGTTGTCCCACTCCCCTTAGGGTTCCTCACACTCTTGGAATAAGGTTCCCAAATTTGACATGCATAAATTCGAAGGATCCAACCCAGCGGGGTGGGTTACTCAAATGGAACAATATTTATCCCTCCATGATATTTGAGATGATGAGACTAAAATCCATGTAGAGTTTCTATACCTGGATCAAGAAAGATGGTAGTGGTGCTAGTGGAATAAGAAATGTTATCTTGGATTCCCCACTTGGAGCATGTTCACTAAATTCGTTTGTGCCCATTTTGATAAGGAATCACATTTTTTGGGCATGACCACTAAGTTGTTCCAAATTGGATCAGTCATAGACTTCATCACAACATTTGAATAGTTGACTATCTGCACCGAGGGCTTATCTGATAAATTTTACCTTGAATTTTTTATCATTGGCTTAAAGGAATCTATCAAGGCTCATATGAGCATGCATCATCCTACTACCTGGTTGCAGGCATGCTAGTTAGAATAGGAAGTTGAGACCATCCTTCAGGCTCCAACCCTGAAGGATACTTTCCCCACCTGTCATCACCCAGGGGCTAACCCATATCTAACACAAACCTTGAAGGTACAAAAGGTATCTACAACAAAAATGACAAAGTGTTGCAAGCAAGGACTTTGCTATTACTATGATGAAATGTATTCACCGGGACATAAATATAGGGAAAAAAATTTCTTCAATATCGATGCATCAACTTCCTCTTCCTATGAAGACATACCATTGGATGAGGCTCCTCACCTAGAAGATGCTCAACAAATTGTTCATGTTGAATATTTTGTTGCCTCCCCTATGGAACTAGCAGTACCTTTCATATCTCTTCATGACCTCTCATGTATTTCGACCCCACAGACATTAAAGATCAACGACTACATCAAACATAGATTGGTTGTGGTGTTGATTGATAGAGGTAGCACCCATAATTTTATTCATCACAAGCTTTCTAAGGATATCCATTGATTTGCCCGCCCTATTTCTAATTTTCATATTCTCATCACTGATCGTGGTACGATGAAGTGTGGGGACCGTTGTGAGAATGTCAAACTCCAAAGGGGACATTATCATATGAAAACCCACATATTCTCTATTTCCATGGGGGGTTTTGATATAGTATTTGATGTGGAATGGTCTCACACTCTAGGACGAATCACAATGGATTATCAAGAGATATATATGAGCTTCACCCAAGAAGCTCATACCTATACCCTTCACGGTCTCCAAGCGGGCTATGTTAAAATCATCATCTCTCACAAGATGGATAAAATGTTGAAGAAAGGCCACCATAGTGTGATTTCTCAATTGCATGCCATCTAGGTCATCGATGAGGCCTCTCTAGTAGTCCCTCTTACCCTGCAACTAATCCTAGACAAGTAACCCAAGGTATTTGAAGTTCCAACAGACTTTCCCTCTTCCAGGGGTGATCATGATCATATCATCCCTCTCCTGTCAGGAAATCAACCCCCCAATGTACATCCCTACAGGTGTTCATTTGGTCAAAAAACTGAAATATAAAAGATGGTCCAAGAATTACTTGAGGCGAGGGTAGTTGTCCCTAATACCAACCCATATTATTTCCCTATTGTGATGGTCTTAAAGAAAGAAGGTACTTGGCACATGTGTCTCAATTTTTGTTCCCTGAATAAACTGAACATCAAAGACAAGTTTCTCATTCATGTCATTGATGATATGTTTGATGTACTCCAAGGTGCCTGTGTATTCACCAAATTAGACCTTTTCTCTGACTATCACTAGATCAGGATGACAGAGGTAGATATTCCAAACATTTGTTTCATAACTCATGAAGGAAATTTTCAATTCTTGGTCATGCCTTTTGGCCTTTGCAATGCCCCATCCACCTTCCAAAGTCTCATGAATAAAATATTGAAACCTTACCTTCAGAATTTTGTACTGGTTTTCTTTGATGACATCCTCATTTACTATCGCACTTGGGATAACCACCTTCTTCACGTGGAAAAATTCCTTCACTTGTTGCAGGACAACCAATTTTTCCTTTGCAGCCAGTGAAGTGGAATACTTGGGACACATTGTGGGTCAAGAAGGGGTAAAAGTGGACCCCAAAAAGATACAAGCTATGTAGGAGTTTTCATGACCCACGAACTTAAAATGCCTAAGGGGTTTTCTCGGTCTCACGTGCTATTACATGAAATTTTTCCACCATTATGACAAAATTGCTAAGCACTTGACCGACCTTCTTAAGAAAAATGCATTTCATTGGACACCTATTGTTGAGCAAGCTTTCATAGATTTAAAACGGGCCATGTGCACTACTCCTGTCCTAGCAACTCTTAAATTCAACAAAACCTTTGTGGTTGAATCAAATTCTTTTGGCACTAGTATAGGCGTAGTTGCCACACAAGATGGTCGACCTTTGGCCTTTACTAGCCAAGTGTTGAGTTGCCACAATATGAGTAGATCTACATATGAAAAGTAAATAATGGACATTCTCCATGCAATGCACACATGGCGACCATATTGTTTGTGGCATCACTTTAAGTTCAAAATATATCACCATAGTTTGAAGTATTTTTTGGAGCAGTGGTTATCCTCCCCAGAACAAAATAAGTGGTTGACTAAAATGTTGGGTTATGATTATGAAATCATATATATAGTAGTTAATGAATTATCAAGACAACATGAGGAGGATGGATCCCTCTTTTACTTATCCTTATTGGCCCCTGATTGGATTGAATAAGTATGCCACAAGTGGCTCACACACCCGACTATCTTCAGGTTAATTCAACACTTTCAGGAGGACCTTAATCCTCCCATCGACTACACTTGGTAGGAAAATATTATCTGATATAAGGATCGCCTGGTTCTATCTCCCTCTTCAGCACTGAAGTTGAGGCTCTTAAATTAGTTTCACTCATCATCTATTGCGGGTCACTCGGGCTTCCAAAATACCTATACTCGTGCCCGCCATTTTTTTTTTTCTGGGAAAGAATGAATATGGATAGGCTTCTCTTTTTCATTGAATGTGAGGTGTACCAACGTAATAAAGGTGAAACTATTAAGTCTCCGGGATCCCTACAACCACTACCCATTCCATCTTCTATGTGGGCATACATCTCCATGGACTTTATAGTAGGCCTTCCTAAAGCAGGGAAAAAGTCCTTCATCATGGTGGTGGTTGATCGCCTCTCCAAGTATGCTCATTTTTGTGCCTTACCCAAACCTTTCACACCGACACTAGTCGCACAATTTTTCCTTGATCATATTTTCAAGTTTTCATGGCATGCCCACCTCTATTGTATATGATCATGATCCAACTTTTACCAGCACATTTTGGCAATAGTTGTTTAAATTGTAGGGCACCCAATTGAACATGAGCACAACCTATCACCCCCAATATGATGGACAAAATGAAGTGGCAAACAATTGTTTGGAAACCTACTTGTTATGTTTTTCTTCGGAAAAACAACACCAATGGGTGCAATGGCTCCCCTTTCCAAAATGGTGGTACAATACTTCCTATCATACAACCACTAAAATGACACCATATGAAGCATTGTATGGCCAACACCCACCTATAGTCGCTACCTATCTCCCAAGAACATCAAAGGTCCAATATATTGATACAATGCTGAAATTTCAAATAGCCACCCTAGCGTCTATGAAGGAGAACCTCCACATGGCCCAAAATCGCATGAAGAAACATGCAAACTAGCATCGTTTAGAAAGAGTTTTTCATTAAGGTGATCAAGTGTTTCTCAAGCTCCAACCTTACAAACAAACATCTCTCAAATCCAAGATTAATCAAAAGTTGGAACCCAAGTTTTATGGGCCCTACTAGATCATCAAGCGTGTTGGTTCACTAGCCTACAAATTGGCCATTCCAACTACTTCCAAAATCCATCTGGTGTTGCATGTTTCTTGCCTAAAGAAAGTGGTGGGATAGAATTGGAGGGTCCAAACCATCCTTCCAGAACTAGATGAATAAGGTTGCCTTTGGCTCCAACCAGAAGTAGTCATCAATAACCATGAACGTTAATTGTGTGGAAGAACTATCAAGGAAGTGTTGATCAAGTGGAAGGACACATCAGCAAAGGATGCGAATTGGGAAGCATTGAGCGTACTCTAGTAGATTCCACACCTTCAGCCTTGAGGAAAAGGATTCTTTTGAAGGGGGAGGGCATGTTAGGATACGATCCTAACCCCTCTTCATGGTTCATTAGTTTGTAGGATATGTTTTCTATGTAATAAAGGTAGGCATTAGTTAATAAGGCCTAATAAATAAAGGAGAATAAGTCAATGTAAGAAGATCTAATAGAAGCTTTCACTTCTAGAAAGATCTTCCTCAAGAAGTTTTCTTAGAAGGTAGAATTAGTATAAATAAGAGTAGGAGGCATTGTATATTTTTGTCTTGGAGATTATTTTAATCGAGTTATAATCTATTGGAGGTTTCCCCCTCGAAGAGGCAAGTGATCATTGCTGTCATTAATAAAGGTGATCTTTCTGGAATTATTTTGGCATTATTCTGGTATTTTTCTATCTATATCATTGGTGTTTGCCACTGCTTGCTAAATATTTATGTTCCTCATATTATATTACATTTGGAATATAAAAAATTCTCCCTTTAGTTCCACCTATATCACAATCCAATTAATCACATGATTAGAATCATGTACATATATCTTTAACAAATACACATGGAACACATTATTATATTTAATAGTAGGTGGTAATGCAAGTCTGTATGCCATTGGTCCTATTCTCTCTAGGAATTCAAATGGTCCACAATATTGGGGATGCAACTTAGCACACATCCCCATCCTTTGGGAAATTCTCTTTGGTTTCACTCAGAGATACATGTGATCTCCTACATTAAAATCTCGATAAGTATTTTTGTTGTCTGCATAGATCTTTTTTTTTTGTCTTGATCCACTTTCAAATTCTTTCTTATCTTAACCTTTTCTTGCTCCATCTCTTTCGATAATTCTATTCCAAGTGTGATTCTATCTGCTAGACTGTCCCAACTTATTGGAATCCTACACTTTGTGTCATACAAGACCTCAAATAGGCTCATATTCAATGATTCTTGATAACCATTTTTGTAGGAAAATTCTACCAAAGGTAGATGCTCCTCCCATTGCTTGGGATGATGCATAACATGCATCCTCAACATGGCTTCTAATACTCTATTCACTCTTTTAGTATGACCATCTGTTTGAGGATGGCCTGCCATGCTAAATGCCAATTGTGTTTCTAATTCTCCAAACAAGCTTTTCCAAAAACTTGAGATGAATTTGGCATCTCTATCTGAGACTATGGCCTTTGAAAACCATGTAATCTGAAAATTTCCTTCATAAAAATATTAGCGACATCCATGGATTTGAAGGTATACTTAATAGGAATAAAATGATATTCCTTTCTCATATTATCCACTACAACCATGATTGCATCATGTTTCTTAGTTTTCCTTGGAAAACCAGTAATGAAATCGATGGAAATCGTTTCCCATTTCCATTTAGGAATAGGTAGGGGTTGCAATAAATATGCAATATGTATTTGCTCAAATTTTACCTACTAACACTCGAGGAATTTAGCAATGTATTTGGAAATGTCCTTCTTGATTATGGGCCAATAATACAACTACCTTACAGTTGTCACCATTTTCTGGTAACCAGGATGACCTACATATGGTCTTCTATGGAATTCATACATGATTAGATTCCTCAAATATATTGAATTAGGCATGCATAATCTTTCATTATACAAAAACATACCATCAAATCCAAGATGATACCCTTCATACTTATTTTCCATGGGTCTTGTTGTAACCCTTGTTTCACTTGAGTGAAAAATGTGTCTTCCTGCAAGAGAGTTTAATCCTCTACTTGATGTTAGACTCTCCTGGCCTTGTTGCTGCTAAGTTTATTGTCTGAACGCTTCAGTTGTGTGCATCCACCACTTCCTTTGATGTGCTTGATTTCAAAATCAAAATCGTTGATCAGTAGCATCCACTTGGCCTGTATAGCATTCAAACTTGGTTGGTATGATAAATACTTCAAATCATAGTGGTCTGTCATTAAGAAAAATCTTTTCCCGATCAAGTCATTCCTCCACATTTTCAATGCATGCACGATTGTTGTCAATTCTAGATCATGGGTAACATACTTATTGTCATGCTCATTCAAATTTCATTATTCATAACAAATCACTTTCCCTTCTTGCATGAGAACTCCATCGATTCCTTCTTTGCAAGCATCTATGCAAACCAAGAAATCCCTTTCTGGGTTTTCAATCTCCGGAATAGAGGAATTAGTTAAAAGATGCTTTATTTGTTGGAAGTTATATTCATACTCTAGTGACCATATAAATTTATTCCCCTTTCTTTGCAATGAGGTAATAGGATTTTCAATCTTGGAAAATCCTTTTATGAACCTTCTGTAATATCCAACCAATCCCATGAAGGATCTTACTTCTCTGGCATTCCTAGGGATAGACCAATCCATGATTTCCTTAATGTTTCTAGGATCCACTTCCACTCCTTTTGCTGAGATTACATGGCCTAAATAATGGATTTGGTTTTGAAGGAAATCACACTTGTTGAAATTATCGTGAAATCAGTGCTCTCTTAGCACCTATAACACCATCCTAAGATGATCTTCATGCTCTTCTTTTCTCTTGGAATATCACCAAAATGTCATCCACAAATACTAAGACAAAATTGTCTAAATATTTGTTGATCACGCTATTCATTAAGAACATGAGTGTGGTAGGTGCATTTGTAAGTCCGAATGGTACCACCAAAAACTCATAGTTCCCATACCTTGTTTTAAAGGTTGTCTTATGGATGTTCTCATCCTTGATTTTGACTTGGTGATATCTTGACCTCAAATCAATATTTGATAAAAATGTATCTCCTTTGAGCTAATCAAAGAGATCGTTTATCCTAGGAAAAGGATACTTGTTATTGATGGTCATCTTGTTCAACTTCCTATAGTTAATGCATAGTCTCAAGTTTCCATCCTTCTTATTACAAAACAGGGTTGGTGCTCCCCATGGAGATATACTTGGCCTAATGTAACCCTTATCCAACATTTCCTTTAGTTTCACCTTCAACTCCACTAGATTTGATGTACTCATCATGTAAGGCACATTGGATGTGGGAACCTCTCCAGGTACAGGATATATTGGTAATTCAAGCTCTCTTTTTGGTGGTAGCCTGGGCACCTCTTCTGGAAACACATCCTTAAATTCACATAGCATAGGGTGATATTCATTCTCCAACTCCTTTCCCTCTGTTGAGCTAATAACTTGTGTAGCATACAAGGGACACAATTTTCTATTGAACTTCTTGAGTTGCAACACTAATATTTTCCTTATAGAAACTTACTTCCGAGTTCCTTGCAAAATCCTTGCATTTCCCTCCTCATCTTCACATTCCAAAACCTTATCATAACAATTTAACTTTTACTTGTGAGTAGGTAGCCAATCTATACCAAATAGAACATCATACAATCCTAGGGGTAGGATATTCAAGGATTCCTGAATCTACATTCCACTCATTTCAATTGGGCTTGCTTCAATCACTTCAACCACTTTTATCTTGGTTTTGGTGGCTAACTGAACCAACCATGGTCTCTCATGTTTCCTTTTCTACTATGAACAAGACTCAACAACTCAAGGATAAATATAATTGAGGTTAGATCCTAGTTCAATTAAAATAGATATAGGTTTCTTGGAAACAATACCTTATAATTCCACCACAGAGGCTTGGTGGTTTGCTTGTCGATTCTCCATAGTTGCATATATTCTCAACACACTTATGGCTAAATCATTCACCATAGTTGTCTCCTTCACATTATACACCTTTATGTTGTCATTTTTCCTATGAGTACAATCCCTCAACATATGTGGTTCTCCATATCCCTAATATCGCAAAGGTTCTTTCTTGGGATCCTCTTCTCTTTATCATGCTAGCTCTACTGGATTATTTCCACTTTGAGATGGGAAATATTTCTGATGTACACTCCTGCTGGGTTGACCCAACAATGCAACTTTCTTGGAATTTAAATATGGGAATGACTTGAATTCCTTCTTCTAGAATCCACTCTTGTCCTTCCTCTTCTAGTCCTTTGAAGGTTGTTGCTTATTATTAGACTAACCTTATCAACACTTATCCTTTTTAATAGTGTCCTTCAATGTCTTTGGTTTGTTGAACTCAATTCGATCCTGGTAGGACTCTGGTAACTCACTGTGAAAATGATGCACTCTCGCTTTCTCATCCTCGAGGTAAGGGACATACCTCTACAACTCCATAAACCTTTTTGAATATGCATCCATTGTAATTTGTCCCAAATTATGCCCATGGAATTCCTTGACCTTGTCATTATAATTCTTCTCCGATAGTTAATCCTTTCGAAAGTATTTCTCAAATTGTTTCCATGCCAATTTTCTTTCCTTTAATCCATTGATCTCCTTTAGGTCTTCCCACCCTATAACACACCTGACCCTATAATCCCCTCTTAGGCTGGTGGGATGTTAATATTTTACTCTACTTACCCAACCCATATCTAATCCTAAGGGCCATGGATGGATCCTACTCATTGAGATATTTCCATCTACTATAAATAAGCTCAAATCCAATATCTAGATCTAAATTTGTAGCCTCCTGAAGGATCCAGAACCTCATAATAAAAATCCAACCCACTGCCACGTGGCATTCAATTGGTTTCATTCCACTCATATAATGTAATGGGGTATTGACATGGAACCAATGTGGAACCTATGCTTAATTCATCATCCCAAGGTTCTAACTTTGAGAACCTTTCGTTGTCATCGGGGCTTTACCCTAAAGGAACAACAAACAATCAACACTGGTTTTTTCGACGATGATCCACCCACCGGACCCTTCCCAAATCCAAAAGTTATTAGATATGATCTTTTATGGTTCCAATTGTATCAATGCTCCAAACTTGCACAACAAATAATGTCCAATTCCTCATCCTCTTTCATTATGAACAAGTGGGACCCGCAAGGATCCATGACCAATATTTCATCTCTCCCACCTACCTATCAACGATTGTCATTCAATATCATGAAATCTTCGTCATTGAAACTCTCTCCCATCCACACCTTTGGATCCAATCCCATCATTTTTCGATGAATGAATAAGATTTCACAACGTCCAACTCCGATGGTCTAGATTATGATCATATCCTTTTAGGATTTTGACTCTATTTAGGGCCACTCATGTCTATTGACCACTCCCTTAGTGATACATGTGACCACGAAGAACACAATGGTTTCCAAGTTAACATGCCACATCCTCATGATGTCATCGTTCCTCGTTGGGATTTATGACAATATACAATGGAGATTAACTCTTGTTTGTATACCGATCGATGAATCTTGTCAATCATCATCGAAACCTCTATGGCTCAACACTTACTCCACAGATTCTCTATTCCTCGACGACGCTGTATTTTTCATCTACGGTCTAGATCTCGTTGAGGATTCTCTCAACAGATCGACGTTCCTCACCCCATCCTTAGGATTTTATTGTCATCGTCGAACTTCACACAAGTCCCATCACTCATCCTCTTTCAACGATGATGTCTTTCCCACAAATGGATGATATTTACTCACACTGCCAAATCAACGACTATAAACTCTCCCAATTTCACATGGGTTTTTTCCACTAGCTAACACACTGATTTGGGATTTATTGAAATTCCATAGTTCTACAAGTGTTTCACATGGTCTTAAGGGATTGGAAAACCACTTTGATTCCATCAACCACATTCTAGCTTCATTATATATGAATTTATTTCATATCTTGCAAGATTTCCACTTAAAGATCACAACTACCTCAGGACTTAAGGCCCTCCATTTCTCACAAGAATCTCTCCAGTCACCATAATACATGCATTATTGGGTAAATGATGTTTTTTTCCATGTCCTGCAAACTTTGCTCTAAGGATGCAAGGTCCTAGGGAACAAACTATCTATATTGGTTCAAATTCATAATTGACAGGTTAAACAATAGTAATAACATCACATCCCAGTCATTCAAAGGTTTTGTTCATTGATTACAAGCATTTACATTTTCCATTAACTCAAGTAATTGCATTCATTCATCATTCATGAAAAAATTAATAAAATCAAGTTATACACGTATCTAATCAGGAACAATTGCCAATATCTACTGACTAAGAGAGGACACATTTCCTCCCAACCTTAGG
>JASDQU011179326.1:15372-26239 GCA_032191745.1 Picea mariana | reverse complement strand
TGTTACTTCATTCAATGCCTTTCAGTCAAGTGATGAGCCAATTTATTCTTCTGCTATATGATCGAAAGATGAATATCCTTTGTTGTAAACTTATAACATAATATAGGGTTGGTATGAAATTTGATAATCCTTTTAAAACTAATTAAGGGAAAATTAGTCTTGGTGGACAACTTAGAACTCTTAACCAAAAGGTCGGTTGTTATCATCATTTTAAGAATTATGCATATTGCTTTTTAACGGGGGAATTGTGAATATTTATAAGATGAATACCCTTTGCTGTAAACTTATAACATAATATAGGGTTGGTATGAAATTTGATAATCTTTTTAAAACTAATTAAGGGAAAATTAGAACTAAAGGAGTTATACATTAAAAATAATGTGTTTTTGATCTTTTATTTTGGAATGAAATAAACAACAAATGATGAAGTAGAGATTATTATTTTATCACACATTTTATACTTTTGTYTCGAGTTAATGTATTAGTGGAATTGATGTTCATGGATGCTACAAGACATCTAAATACTTAGTACATAAATTAGGTGACATAGGAATAAAGTTAGCTATGTTGCAAGTTTTTGTTAATGGACATAGAATTAAAGTTAGACATGTCACATGTAAAAGAAAGGTATTAATAAGAGGGATAATGGATATGGTTTTTGTTTTATTTTTGTTTAATATTGAACAATAGGATTAAAGTAGAAATAACTATTATTACAATTACAATAAGTTTATTAGGTGTTACAATGGAGATGGGAAGAGGTATGGGGTTTGAAGGGAAACATATGATGTAATGTATGGACAATCCATATGATAGAGATAATGTTTTTGTCTTTGTAATATGTCCTCTTCCAAACAACAAGTCAAGGGAAAACAAAAACCAAGGGGATGTGTGATCCTACTATGTCCCTAATGGTGGAATATATGGGGTTAAGTGTATATGATATGACCCCAAGTGGGGGCATATATGGGGTTAAATGGATATGTAATAGGGTCGAATTAATAATAAATGGGCCACATGTGCAATGTGTGAATAGTTATATATAGACATCATATATTCATTATTGAGGACATGTGAATTGGGATGTATGAATGTATTTGGATATTCGGAGGAGGTTTTCCTATTCTTTAAGGAGTTATTGTGTAACTCATCTCTCTTATCTATATTAGAGTTGTGCTCCACACTCACATTGCTATACATGGTGTGTAATTTTGGTTTATTCTAATATCCTAAGCATTTGCATATAATACCAGCATATATTGAAGCCAGGACTACATGCCATAGGAAGTCGAATGATGATGTGGTAATTGAAGCCAAGGTAAGGAGTCCTGGTGTAATATCCGTAATGTGCGTTGAGCTAGAATATGGTGTTTGTCAACAATGTTATATATGGTTATGGTTCTTTGTCATACAATCCACTATCATATTCTTACAAACTGTAATTTGGTGGGCAACTTTTAGCAAATAATTCACATGTATCTGGATTGTGGCCACTTAATCACACATAAACTATGCATCCATATACATAGTAATAAGAGATAATTATGGAATCTTTATTATGGATGTAAACACTAAAGTGAACAACACTACCATTCCTTATTGGTTGTGATGACAGCAGCAGTAGCACACAAGATATAATGGTTGTAATGACATCTTTAACACACACAATAAACAACAGAACCTGAAAATGATTCCAAGTATTGATGCAGACTGCTTCAGGCCCCACGATCTTGTTTACAAACCCTTTTTGTCTAGCAAGGGAGGCACTCTATCTGTCAAGAAGAGAGCTCGACCCTCTCAGAATGTTGTTGCTTCTGAGCACACAGTCCTGTAAATAATAGTTAGGCTATGTTATCGCACAAACTGTAGGTTGGGAAAATCCCGACCAAATCCATGGGATGGTGATAGTGGTGGGAAATTCTTCCCACTATCACCTTAGATAAACCCTCCACTCGCTTTAGTGAAGGAAAAATCCAACACAAGGGGGGAATATCGAGTGACCCTAGGGGAAAATGAGATGGAAAGTGGGGTTATGGAAGTGAATCCCCTATAGGTCAAACTACTAAGTGGAGGATGGCTCAAAAATCATTCTCTGAGATGGTCAAGGCTTTCCAATTTCTTGCATACCTATGGAGGATTGATATACCTGCTTGACACACAAGGAAACACAAGATACAAGCACAGTAATCCAATGGACAAGTAAATATTGTTGTCCCAATTAGCAGCAATATATAATGATATAAATCAGCAATGAAATGATAATAAGAACTTCTAAACAAGTCACTAAAAGTCCAAAAAAATGTGTAGGAGATTAACTAGCAATTACCAGTGTAACTCAAGTATGATAGCACAAGAGTTTAGCAACAATTAAAGTTTTTTAGGTACAAGTCTTGAAGAGATATTATTGCAGCCTTATGGTTATAGAAAACAATTGCAACAACATAAAATTCATGTTAGAAAGTAATGGATGTGCTAGTTTAACCATAGACAATATAACAATATTGTCACCCAACCATAGGTCGAAGCCACCCCCGAGCACCTTAACCTTGACAGAGAATGATTCTGGAAGCAAACCAACAGCCAACCACAGATAATGCATAAAGATAACCAAGACTGATCAGAAGGTCCAATCATAACCAATAGAAATTCTGAGCCTAAACTAGGAATATAGATTGCAGGAGTTGTCAGCTGCAGCTGCTCCCCAGACTTGCACACTTTCCCAGTTTATGCAGTGCGCACCTCTTCCCAGCTGAAATTTTGAGTTGTCTGGTACAAAATGAGGTCTGGCTACTTGTATTTATATTGTTTTCTTGAGTTGTCTAGGCCGACTTCTCATTCTGGATGCTAAATACTCAATATTAATTATTTCCTTGAGACGACTTGTCTTCTAGGGTTAATTTTAATGCTTTAGGGTTTCTTCTTACTTCCCAGAATATTCTATGCTCATCAGGGTTACACGTGGAGGTAAATACCTCCCACCTCTACAATAATATAAACACTCCCTCCTAGCTAGGGAGGTATTGGAGGCAATGGTCTTGAGCACAAACATGTTATTCAATCGGTAGCATCATCATAGCCATACAAACTATCTCATGATTATATCACGAGCACCATCATCATTATCAGTGTCATCTGACACCATCAACTACATCATATCTCGAAACCATACTCCATCTGAGTAATCAGGCATGATGCTGAAAAGGTAACTCACTCCAAAGAGTGATATAAGAACCATTCTTCTAATCTAGGCATATGTCCTAGAAGAATAATTATTCCAACAGATGATGGAAGCCACGCCATGGGTTACAAGGACTATTCTTCTAATCCAGACATACGTCTTAGAAGAACAAATGTCCTGGACCATTTTCCATCTGGAAAATGTCTATCCATCAGTACACTAACCATCTATCTAGTTGATAATCATTTTCAACACTACTGATAGTCTTCATGGAAATCAGAACAATGTCATTCAATAGAACACAACTGTGTCTATCCATAGTAGTACACAACTACAATCCAATGGTACACTACCACACCAAGTAGCACACAACTACTTAAGCAGTCACACATAGTCACAACCAGTGGAACACATCCACCATAGTAGCATACATCTATTGTCCAGAGACATACAGTCTCCATAGCAATCATATCATCTGATATAAACTTACACAGAAAAAAAAAATATCATGATATAAACTGAGTCATCTGGGCCATTCTTCCACTCACATTTATGAGATCTGGAAGAGAATATGCCTTCAGAAAGTAAAACATTATCCATGAGCTATCTGGACTATTCTTCTCAAGCATAGAAGAATAACTATCTTGATTTTTTAGCCTCGACCATTCACCTAACTGGGCCATTCCTCCTGCACTAAACAAAGTGAAACCTAGAGAGAATGAGCCTGCCCTAGGGAATGCTTGTTCCTGATTGTTGAACCTAGACCATTCACCTAACTAGGCCATTCCTCTGGCACTAAACAAAGTGAAACCTGGAAAGAATGATTTTTCCCTAGGGAATTACTGTCTGAACCATTTCCTAAGAAAATGGTTGTCTAGCACCAACCTCCAAAATGGACCATTCTTCAAAACTGCTCACAATTGTGAACTTTGAAAGACTGACTGCCCAGTGAGGCGGACCATTCTACTTGACCACTACTGAGAGTGATTTTCAAGAAGAAAGACTATCCTATACCATTCCCCCACACTGGCCACAAGGGGAATCATTGTCTATGGTACATCAACAATCTATCGAACCATTTTCATTACGAAAATGATCGTCCGATCTGGACCATTTTCCGAATTGGAAAATTCTTGTCCATAAAAAATCTCAAACCATTTTTTGGACTGGAAAGGAACTGTTCATCCTATACCATTTTTCAAACTGAAAAAATGATTTTCCATAAATCAATAACACATCAGTGCTCCCTCCCAACCTGGGATTCATCTCTTCTCTTTTCAATAAGGAAGTTGTCTCCACGAGCTCCATCTTGTTTCTTAAGTACGCAAACTTTTTTATATTGGATAGAGGCTTTACCAAAATATCTTATATCTACTCATCTGTGGAGATATATTAGAGAACCATTTCTCTTTTCGGGATCTCATCACAGAGAATGTAATTCTTGATCTCAATGTACTTCTATCTTTCTGGAACACTAGTTTTCTTTGAAGGCTTCATATAGCTCTGATCATTACAGTATATCATGGTTGGACTCAACTCTTTTGTTTCCTACTAGCTCATGACATCGTGGCAAGACTCAAACTAGAACATATCCAAGCGTCACTTCTTCTGTTATCATGATATTTTGTCATGGATTAGCAATCCATCATCCTGGACTTATGAGTAACCATTCTGATACAATATCTATGTTATAGAAAGTTTTCACCATGCTTCTGTTGTGCATTGGAGGCTCTGCACCAAGTTGTTTGAATCCATACAAGATCTTCTTCCATCTACATACAAGATTCTCTTTCTGGTATACCTCAAATCCTTGAGGTTTCTCTACATACACTTCTTTGTTTAATTACTTTGTTGAGGAGAACAATCCTTACATTCATCTGATGTGAACTCCAACCCATGGATAATGAAGGAGATATAATGGCTCATTTAGAGGGATGTCTGGTTACTGAAACAAGATTTCATCATAGTCTTCTCCCTCCATCTAGGAGAACCTTTAGTTCTGGATCTCATAATGCTTCCATTCATAAGTCTTTCGTACATTGTTCTTCATCACAACTTTCATTTCTTATTTTTGATTGTTTCTAGTGAGTTCAGACCAAACTAGTAGTCTTGTGATTCTTGATATAATAATTGTTTGTTCTGGATTTTTCTTTCTTACTTGGAATCTTCATGTTCTTCTTCACGTTTCTCTTTAACTCTTGGGTCCATGGAGTTTTATATAGATTCCATGCCCTGAAGATTCTGACTTCTTCCTTTCATCATAGGATCATGGATGTGTATGGACAACCAAGGATACTTTACRGCTTCTTTTCRAAAAAAAACTTCTTCTAAAGTCAAATTGAACATGTGTTTATTTTCATGGTTGCTACCATTGATGGGAACATGGATAGATACTTCATAATCCTCAATGGATCATATTATTTAGGATTAGMTCCCTCCTAATCCTTGCTTCATGCATGAATGCATGCTCTTATTTTGGAATTATATAATCRGCTCCCTCCATCTAAGAGAGTCCATGCTTTCGTCTACATCCTTATTGCCTTCTGCARAGTGTCACAAGTCTTTTTTCCAATTTCCTATTGATTGCTGACTTCTTTATGTTTTTACTTCTTCAAGGTTTCTTCAAGTTTGATTCTGATTTCGGCTATCTTGCAGTTGTTACTTATCTTAATAGCTTCCACATGAATTGTTACCAGGGGTTGTCGATGTACTTCATCTTTTCATGTGTATTGCTTGACTTGTAGTCATCGTGATAGCAATCCTTATCTTGTTTTTCTTCCATAGGTATTGTTTCTCTTTGAACATCTTATCTTCTAAGAAATATATATGCAAGATATGTACAAAAACTATGTATGTACAAGAATTATGAAGAATGTTGTTACCTTGTCTTAGAAGAAGTTTGTTTTATCCTGCTTGGCCTTCTTTGAGGGTTCCCTTTCTTCGGAAACTGATGCTTCGTGTGTTTCCTTCATTTTCTTTAACTTGGGACAATGATTCTTTTAGTGACCATATTTTCGACAGTTGAAGCATTGTATTTTTGATGTATCTTTCTCTTCATTTGGTTTCTTCCTTGAGCCAAACTTCTTTTTATTCCTGAAATTCTTGAACCTTGTTGTGAAGGCTTGATCATCGTATTTCTTTTGGGGTTTATGTTTTGCACTAATCCTTGATTCTTCTTGTGCACATCAATTCCAAAGTTCTTCAAATGTGGGATACTCCTTCCTTGTGTTCATACTTGCGGCAAATGCATCCCATGTCTTGGGAATACCATTGAGTATTATATTTACTAGTTCCTTCTCTGAAATGATCTCTTCAATAGCTTGTAGTTGTTCTCTTAATTGAAAGATTCTCGTAAAGTATGATGTTATTCTTTCATCATCATTCATTTTCATGTCACGGAGCTCATTCTTCAGATTCATTACTTTTCCAATGTTTCTGATTGAGAAGAGGTTTGTCAGGGCATCATACATCTTCTTAGATGAGTCAAGATGGGATATGTAGGGTATCAAGTGGTCTTTTATAGATTCCACTATGATACTCATGGCATTGATGTCATTGTCTTTAAACTTCTCCATAACTGCAATGTTCTAAGGTTCCTTCTCTTTTCCTTCTTTAAACTGTGGTTCCACGATCTTTCCTTTCATGATATCCAACACTTTATTCTTGGCAAGGATGAGGTCAATCCTTGTCTTCCATGCTCTGAAGTTAGAAGCCCCTTCTAACTTGTTTTCTAACTTCATAGAGTAAGTCATAATTTCTTTGACTTGGTCAACCCTTGATTTTGACCAAAAAAATAAACTTGGCATCTTAGCTTGCTGAGAGTACTAGAAGATGTGCTAGGCTAGGGCACACTAGGCTATCCAGAAATTAGGTCAATCTCTTCACTTAAGGTGATTCAACAAGAGGGTTAGGGTTTCGTTGTTGCAACAAAAATTGGTTGCAACTGCAACTGTAACTGAGCAAATCCTACCAATATATCTTTGATCAGTTAGACTGTCTGAAGATAGTGTGGGCCCATAACATGTTAGAAAGTAATGGATGTGCTCGTTTAATCATAGACAATATAACAATATTACCACCCAGCCATAGGTCGAAGCCACCCTCGAGCACCTTAACCTTGACAGAGAATGATTCTGGAAGCAAACCAACAACAAACCATGGCTAATGAATAAATATAACCAATATTGATCAGAAGTTCCAACCATAACCAATAGAAATTTCAAGCCTAAAATAGGAATACAGATTATTGCAGCTACCAGTTGCAATTGCTCCACAGACTTGCGCACTTTCCCAATTTCTATAGTATGCACCTCTTCCCAGCTGAAATTTTGAGCTGTCTGGTACAAAATGAGGTCTGGCTACTTGTATTTATACTGTTTTCCTAAGTTTTCTAGGCCGACTTCTCATTTTGGATGCTAAATACTTAATATTAATTATTTCCTTGAGCTGACTTGTCTTCTACGATTAAGTTTAATGCTTTAGGGTTTCTTCTTGCTTCCCAGAATATTCTATTCTCCTCAGGGTTACATGTGGAGGTAAATAACTCCCTCATCTACCATAATATCAACAATTCCAGCCACTAAAACTTGCAAGTAAACCACCCAAAATAAGCACAACAACTAGTAGATTAATTTGGTAGCTTTCTAGCAAATTTCGACAGTTAGAAAATGAGTAATTTTGAAAGTTATGAAGTGTTTTGTTGCATCCCAAAGGGCTATAGCATAAATTTATTACAACGATAGGATTTACTTGGAAAAATATGATACCCTATGGGCATAAGCAAGCCAATAGCATGTAGAATTGATTCCACTTCAAACAATTTGAAAATCTCGTAAAATCATGTTACCCAATGCAAGTAATTTTATTTATCCAATGCAAATTTCATATTAGTGCCTTAAAAATATTGGGTAAATGGAGTCTTGTATTGTAAGATTTAGACCCAAAACATCCCTAGGGGTGTAAACCCTCTTACTCCCTAGGGAATGCAAATCAAACTTGAGTAAATCTAGGAGGGTGTACACCCTTGTACTCCTCCTAGAAACCTTGCAATAAATGACTTGTCAACTAGCAAATGAGGTGAATCTTAATGGAGGGTGTATGCACTTATACTCCTCATAGGGTTTCAACTAATAAAAATTATGAAACAAGCAAGAAGAACTAAAATTGCATATTTTCCTTACCAATTGCAAGACAGATGCAAGATAAAACCCTTGTTCACAAAGCAATGATCATTCATAAGCAAGAGAGAAGACCTCCAAGAGGTGCACACCACTTTAGCTCCACAAATCACCAAGAGAATTCACCATAAGACATTTTCACAAGAGAGAGAGAGAGAGAGAGAGAGATCAAATTTCCGAAAGAGGGCGCATATTTCAGCCAAGTAGTCTTCTCACAATGGGAGAGCTATGATAAAATGACAAGAGCTTGATGTCTATTTATACAAATCCTCCTAAAAGTGTTTGTCCCCTTAATTTTAGGGTAACCACAAAGTAAGGGGTCAACCCTTACTTTTCCCCTTTACATTATCAAATACAAATTTAACTTTAAAAAAAATGCACATAAGAAACCCTAATATGACATCATCCCTCTTCTAGGGTAACTTTTTAGCAATTTTGGGTGGACGTTGAGCTTGGGGATGAATAATTGGGCCTCCAAAGGCCTTATTCCCAAGATATAGGGTCTTCTCCATAAAGGTGACATTTCTCCTCTCCCAAAATTCCAAGTGTCCATCTCCACCACCAAACCCTAGCCCTAGGGTGATGTCAAACCCCCCAAATGTGGCGTTTTGGACTCAAGAAGTAAAACATTAGGCTAGTAGGGGCTAGGTGAGGTCCTCCAAGGTTCCTATAAATCCTCTGAATGTTTTCATCATCATCTGGTTGTGCAGGTCATGGTATACATCATGTGGGTTTCATGCCCCAAGGAAGCCCAAGATAGGCTTGTTCTTCCAAAATGGTCCACCAACTAGGTCTTGCAAAGACAATGAATATGCCCTCCATGGATCTCAAGCCAAATGCATCATGATAAGTAAATCAAATCAATAAAAGAGCCACCTAAGAATGTGCATCAAAAACCACCTCATCAAACTAAACAAGTTGTCAAATACCCTATGCAATTTACCAAGTTTAGGTATGGGAGGGTTGACAAAGCGACCTATTGGGTGAATCATACCTCAAGTTTAGGAGTGTTTCCCAAGTGGAACCCCTATCTAAGTTATGTGGAGAAGATGATATGAATGGGGGAAAGACTTTTGGGCATGGGGTTCATGACATACAAGGGATTATAGTGTCTCATTTATGGTTCCTTTGTAGAGGGTGTGCTACACCTTCGTTTTCAATGCATCCTTTTTCAAAGCCCATTTATTGTCATCAATTAATTAAGGTCCAAACATTGGGTACTCCCTATGGGTTAATTTATTAGCTTGGGGGGCATTTCCAGATTCACTTGAAGCTAGAGGTACAAAGAGTGCCACATTCATGGAAACAAAGGGACATTTCATGTGTGTACACACCTCAACAAGTGGGACATTTATATAATGTGAATTTTTCTTTTGTAGGTCTTTGATTTCTTAAGAGAAGTGTTTCATTGTTCTCAAGACCTCTTTGGGTGAGCATCTGGAAGGTTCATAATATGGCTTTTATATTTTTTCAACTACATTACATCTGGGCCTTCAGCCCCTTCTTCCCATGAAATGAGGGACAATCCCTTCTTGGGTCAATACACCTGAAAATCCCAAAAGATAAGGAGATGAGGGGATGAAGTGTGTAAAGTGTAAAGTATGGTTGGGAATGGTACGATGACCTATCAAGGGGACCTCCTAGTATAAAATCTACCCTAAGGATGACTGCTTAATAGGGCACAATGTCAACCACTAAGGATAAATAGGGAAAAGAGCATAATTTCTAGCAGACATTACATAATCAAAAGCAATTTTAAATACAACAAACTCAAATGTCTCAAATATTGAACACTCACCATGATACATGGCTTGTACCACATGCACCAAGACCCAATGTCTTCTAAAAGCAAGCTGATGTGGTGGATACCCTCATGATGAACTTGATGTCTATGGTGGTGAGGTGGGCCTCTATCTGTGCAAGTGGAAATTGCCAGCCATCTGTCTCTCGTACTCCATGTATGCAACTTGAGGGACTCGAGACATCATCTCCTTAGTTATCCCTATGAAAGGGGGATAACATCTATCTCCTTCTTAGGGACATGTACTCGTCGTAGAGTTCATGAGAACCTCAACATCTCCTAGTATGACCTATGCCTACACTGAAACATACAAACGTAAAATCCAAGGTGGTTCTATCACCCTTCATCCATATATATGAAAATAAAAACTCAAAAATAGCAACTAATCTAGAAAATATTTTTTAGCATTTTTTCAAAAATTTCTAAACTAAATATGTAATATGATGACAGCAATATGCAAGTAGAGAAAAATTAAAATGAAATGCAACTAAACTATCATGAACAATCAAGGTGCAAATGCAAGAAAACAGGATGACCTACCTACTTACCTAGGGATTGGGGCCTAAAGAATTCAATTTCCCTAAATGTAGGGTCAAAGAAGATACCCATCCACTAGTAATGGAATATTTATCCCATCCAAGGCTGTCAAATAGTAATTCTCATTCTCGGACTTCTTCTTGATGATATAAGGGCCAAGCCAAGAGTTATCCT
>JASDQU011179324.1:12013-29994 GCA_032191745.1 Picea mariana | reverse complement strand
AACCCAAGGTAAGGGAGACTGGCAGCCAAAGGACTATCTAGGTGACAGAGAAGGTGCACTCTCCTGGGGTGGAACAGGCATGTGGGGAATGAGGGTCTGTGGGCAGTGAGAGTGGGAGATTCTCGGGAGAGCTTCTTTCTGATGTATGTGTATGTATTGTCTTCCCTGTAACCTCAGCCTGAGTCTAGATTCCTTGCCCGGGGGTGAAGCTCGGTCCCAGCTCGGGGGTGACCTACTGTTGAGCTGATGAACAGTGTGGTCTAAGGCTGGGAGGTTCGTGGAAGGCCTGCACTTGGTTGGTGATTTCTCCAGCTGATACAAGATAAGTATTCTGAATTATGATTTAACACGTTTGGCATGACTGTGTTGTTCTGTACTATGTTTTCCACTGTGTGAATGAATTAATGATGAATGCTATGGAACATTTAATTATAGCAGTACCCATATATTTTACTCTGAGTTGTTAAGTGTGTTTAATTCTGGTTAAATGCATTTGTTTTTAAATCCATGTGATGAATGNAGGTTGGGTGAACCTGGGTAGTGAAGGGTACACTACAAATTGGTATCAGAGCAATTGGTACACTACAAATTGGTATAAGAGCAATTGGTTCACTACAACTGCCACCTAGTCCTAGTTAACTAGTTATGCAGTCTTCAGTTCACTGAGTCACACATGTGGGAGTGAGAGAAGCACATGTAACTGTTGGTGATAAAAGTGAGGTTTCTATGCATAAGTGACTTCCACTAGTATAACTAAGTGTAACTGGATCTAAACTAAAGAGAATATTATCATAGAAAGTAGGAGAGGTTCCTAAAAATAGGACACCCTCAATAATGACTAATAAACATAGAAAAATAAGTTAAAAAGTACCCTAGGTGTCTGTAATATCTCCAACACCCCTCCTGAACACTACTATGGGGTAATGAAGAATGGGTCCCGGCAACAAAGGCCATGTTAGGTACCCATAACAATGCAACTAAAGAACATTGAAGAAATAAAGTGAGGAAAGAGGGAAATCCTCATGGGAAAACCCTCCCCTCAAAGTACAATTTATCAAAAGAAGAGGAAGACAATTTTTAAGCAACTGTATCCCTCACTCCAAGACGATCATGTAGAGATTGAAACTTCTGTCAGTGAAAGTCTTGGTGAAGATGTCAACAGTCTGTTCAAAGGAAGAATACAACTGCATATCAATAATCCTCTTGTGGACTACATCTTTGATGTAGTGCATATGGATCTTGATATGCTTTGTTCGTTTCCACTACATTAGGTCTCTGCAAAACTTGAGAGTACTCTGGTTGTCACACCAACTGCCATTCGGTCTGTGGAACTGTATGCCCAACTCTATAAGAAAGTTTTGTAGCCACAATAATTGGATGATGGTGTTAACTACTCCTCTATACTCTACCTCGGCTAAAGATAGAGCAAGAGAAAGTTGTTTCTTGCTCGGCCAAACTGAGAGTGTATCTAGATGTGGAATCATGATCAGTGTTGTCACCTTCCCAGTTAGAATCTGTGAAGCCTATGAGATCCAACTTGCAACATGTTGCATAATGGATCCCATAATTTATGGTGCCCTGAACATACCAAAGGATACGTTTTGCATCCTTCTAGTGTAACTCATGTGGCTTCTGCATGTACTTGGATACTTGTCCCATTGCATATGAGAGGTTTGGTTAGGAGTGGGAGAGATACAAAAAACTCCCCACTAGCTATCTGTACAGAGTGATGTCAACCAATGGAGTGTCCCCGCCATCCTCAAGTCTCACCCCAGATAGGAAGGGGGTAGGGGTATACTTGCAGTCTATCATGTGAAATCTCTCCATGTGATCCTGAGCATACTTGGCTTGAGATATATTGATGCCTGAAGCATCCTGAATAATCTTGAGACCAATGAAGTAATGGAGTGGACCCATGTCCGTCGTCAAAAACCTATCATGAAAAATCCTCTTCACCACAATGATCGATGAAGTCGAGCATCCAATGATCAAAAGATTATTCACATAAAGAACTAGAATCAAAAGTTAATGAGTAGTCTTAAGCATGTACACATTTGGATCAGATTTGCATCTCACAAAATTCTGGGACAACATGTAGGAGTCCATCTTGGCATACTATGCTCTCGGCGCCTACTTAAGGCCATAGAGAGACTTCTTGAGCCTGCAAACCAAAGGCAAATCCTATATGAAGCCAAGTGGATACTCCATGTAAATCTCGTCTAAGAGATATATGTGAAGAAATGCATTCTTCACATCCATCTAATGGAATTCCCATCCTCCAATTGTTGTAATATCAAGGTCCAAATGGATGGAGTCCATCTTTGCTACTGGAGCGAATGTCTCAGCGTAGTTCATGCCATGAACCTACTGAAAAAACTTTGGCAACCGGTCTTACCTTGTATCTGATAACCTGTCCATATGTTGCACTCTTGGTCATGTAGACCCACATGCATCTAACTAGCTTCCTCCCTGAATGAAATGGAACTAGATCCCAAGTATGGTTCTCGAGGAGGGAGTTGTACTCCTCCTGGATGGTTGATTCCCAAAAGGGATTCCCTATAGTCTCACCATAGGTTTATGGGTCTGAAGACTGATCCACATAACAATGCATAGGAAACATGGGCTCAGTGGCTGTGTGTACACGAGGGGGCTCCTCAAACTGAGATCGAGTCCTCCTGAGATCTGTTGGATCCCCAACAATATCTCTTGCATCACGAAGAGTAGTATATGCCCACTTGGGCGTCTGTTGTGGCTGGTCATCTTCCTGTACTGACTGTGCATTTGCATGTTCTGAATCCTCTAACTCTGTATCAGAACTTGAGTCTCAATGTGTAGACTCATCATCTCAAACTGGTGGAAGGACAAAAGTACCTACATGTGGCTTATGTGGAGCATGCGAGAGACTTTCCTCAAACGTAACACTATGCTCAATGAGGAGTTAGTCTGTAGAGGGATCAATGAGTCTATATCCCTTCACACCGTCTAGGTATCCAACAAATATGCATGCAATACTCTGAGGATCAAGTGCTTTCCTATTTTCAGAGGGAATCCAAGCCCATGCACGTGAGCCGAAGAAACAAAAGTGGGTGACGTCCGGCTTGTTTCCACTCCAAGCCTGGAAATGAGTCTTATCCTTAACACATCTGTGAGGGGATCTGTTCTTAATGTGTTTGGAACAGTTAAGTGCCTCAACCCAAAGCTTTGGAGGAAGTGATCTTGCATGCAACATGCGAGATGCCATCTCTTTGAGAGATCTGTTTTTCTGCTGAGCAACCCCATTATGTTGTAGCGTATATGGTATTGTTTTCTACACCATATCCCAACCTCAAGTAAAATATTTTGGACATCTTTGTTTATGTACTCCCCCCCATTATCTATATTGATGGATTTGATCTTTCTCCCTTATTGAGTCTCAAAAAGTGCTTTGAACTGTTTGAGATGCTCAAAGACCTCAGACTTCTACCTGAGAAAAAATACCTAAGTATAACGTGAGTAATCATCCAAAAATGTGAGTATGTATCTTTCCTTGTTGATGGATGGATGCGGGAATGGACCCATGAGATCATTGTGAATCAGATCTAATGGAGAGGAGGCCCTGTCAGCATTCTCGTTCTCGAACTTCTCTTGAGGGTGCTTTCCAAGGACACATCCTTCATAAACCCATTTGGAAAAGTGGATATCAGGTAATCTGGTGACCATCCCTTTATTGCTAAGTTACTGCATGTACATGAAGTTCAGGTGACCAAACCTCTTGTGCCATAGTCTAATACTGTCATCAACATGCATAAATAGTACATATGAATCAAGTTCAATAAACTTAGAAAAAGTGTATAACCGTGATTGATGATTTACGTCCCCGACAACAATCTTGGAGTTTCCTTGCATGTCGAATATGGACACAAAGTCTGGTGTGAACTCCACCTTTTTTCTTGATCCTGAGTGTGTAATCTGATACACCAAGAGAAGATTCATGACAAGTTCAAGAACATGGAGAACATTCTCAAAACTTCCATGATCTAGTTCTACTCTCTCTTTTCCAATGACCTTGATTGGAGATTCATTCCCCATGAGGATAGGAGGACCATTGCATGCATTCAAAGAAGATAATATATCTTGTGTGGAAGCCATATGGTGGGATGTACCTGGATCCATGATCCAGGCAACAGGTGAAGAGTGAGAAACAACTAATGCATGATGATTACCTTTGGGAGCATGATCTTCTAGCTTCTTAGCACCCTCTAGAATTCAATCCCCAAGCTTGTTCTTTTGAAAAATCTAAGTCATAAGGTCTATTTTATTCTTCATGCATGCGGATTCTGGATAGAATCCTTGCTTGCGGTAGGTACACTTTTGTCATTTCTTCCCTTATCCACTTTTGTATCCTGAGGAGTCATTGGAGGGTTTGGAGTACCCTTCCTTCTTTTGTTCTTCATGTGCCTTTTCTTTGCCTTTCTTTTTGGATTTGTGATGTTGATAATTGCAACCATCATGTGCAGTAAGTGCATGTGCTTTGGATTTTTTGATTACAACCATCTTGATGGGTTTGTCTTGCTCCTGAATCAGGGCCTCAATGAAGGTCTCCAAAAAGAGCATAGTCCAGGATGCTCCCGTAGTCAACCTCTGAGTATAGAAAATATAAACAAAAACTGAATAATCCAGACAATGTTTTGACTAAATGGTGAGAACCATTCACTTTTCCTCTTTTGATTTATCAACCCCGCAAGCCTTAAGTTAAAGCAACAAATCCTTGTACCTTGTGAAGAAATCTTGAATGTTTTCAAAGCTTTGTATTTTGTTGTAGTGGGCATGATCTGAATTTTATGTCTATATTTTTTAAAACACAAACATTTGTATGATGTATAAACTATATTTGAGCAATATATGTCTCAGAATTTTGTATGATGAAAAATTTATTTTAACATTGGAAATAAGATAAAATTAGTGCAATAGATCATACCTTTTGGCTTTTGCCCCCAAAAAATATCACTTAGAAAATGCTTATCCTTTAACGTTGATTATACGATGTTATAAGTGTCCATAAGTTGTAATGAAATGGAGATAGACAATTTTGACTAAGTCAATTAATGGGAACTTACGTCCAATAATTGAAGTTTTTGGAAATTCAATTTTTAATTTAATAAGAATTTTATATTTCAACTTTTAATAGAATTTCTTTTCTCATTCTGTGAAGTAATTAAATGAAAGTAAATATATTTTTTTTTTATAAAGAGTTGGGTTTATGTCACATATTAGAAGTGGTAATTTTTTTTATATATTTACTATATTGTTAAACTAATTATTTTACTCTAATCAATTTTTTATTGAGTGAAAAATTGTAAGTACTATTTGAGTTCTGTATATGTGAAATTCTTTAAATGCATTCTTACCTTTTGACTACAAATAGTTTTCGTGTTGTCCAATGTTGAGAAACATATACTTAACAAAATAATTATTTTTTCATAATATTTAAATTACTTTTTGTAATACTCATGTTTCCCCAACTTGTAAATATAACTATAACCTACTAAAATACTATGGGCAGATTGAATATGTGTGGATGTTGGGATTGATGAACCTTTTTGTTAAAAAATTTAATGTATATAGTTCTTTTACTAAATAAAATGGAAAGTGTTGCATAAGTCTTGAAGGGGTTTTCCAAGGTAGATCATAATGTATGAGAAAGATAGTGAGGAGAACCATAAATGGTTGAGATGACCCCCACTAGACCAGTACTCTACTGGTTTTAACTTATTCAGACCCAGAACAGTCCTCTGACCCAAAAAAATAAATTACCAGTGAGGCTGGTAGTTGGGAAGTCCTCCTCAAGAGTCAATGAGGAGATGGGAAAAGTACCAATCTGAAAAAATTTCTAACCTGAGCACAAAATGGGGATTTGGACCCACAAAATCTTGTTGAGGAAGGCAAGAAAATAAGGGAAATTTGTGGGCAGAGGAAAAATGATGCAATTGGAATGGGTCTAGTGACTGTTTCTAAAGTGGGAAATCATGTGCAGCTCTTTGGTTCTGAAGTGAACCGAGAAACCGAATTTGTTCTGGGTACAGGAATTTATTGGGCAGTGTTTTCAGTCCAAGCTGATAAACGGGGTTGTAGAGAAGATGAGTGACTAAGAAAGCACTCATTGCAGACCCCCTTTCTTGGTGGAGAGAAAACGGATCTGCAAAGTTCCTGTGGGAGGGGTAGAGTGGTCTCCATCCATGGTCGTTGCTGAACAGAAGGAAGAATATCTCTCAGAGCATCATGATCTAGCTAGGGGTTGGCCAACGGTAAATCCGTCCAAGAGTTGTTGTGCCTACGGTTGGCTGGTAAAGGGAACCCCTTTCAGTATTTGCATCACTATCTGGTTTCTAGATAAGTATACTTGGTTAGATATTTGTAGTGTTTAGATCAGAGAAATTTTATACTATGTTCTAGAACTGTGTAAGTTTAATTTCTTATAAATATGATTTGAGAAATTTAAGTAAAATAAAGAGAATGTCTTAGTTGAATCTCTATTGATTTAATTTCTTATCTCTTGACTATCTGTGTGCTAAAATAAGATTTATGGGAGTGAACGTTGTGGTTGACTGTGTTGTACGGTTTAATGCATGATTGGGAATTGATGACTGAACATTTAAAAATATCTATAACACCTCTGAAAGAAGAGAAAGTGATTTTGTTGCTTAACATTGCTCCATTTTAGTATGTCCTCAAATCCTATGCTAGGAAAGTTAGTGGATATCAGATTGTGTGGACTTTAGAAAATAATCCCAATTATGGGAAAACATTAGAAGTACTTATAAATAATTATTGAGGAAAACTAATTAGGACATAAACATGAAATTGGTCTAAATGAATTAAAATACAAAAGTTCCCAAAGTTCTATTTGGGGCATAAATAAACATTTATGGTTAAATTGTGTTAAATATCCTAAATTTGGGAAGAATCCCCTTAAATTTTCGTAGGCAGTAAACCCTGGTAGAAACCCTGAATTTATTGTGGAGGTAAACCTTTGTATTAGGACCATTTTCCTTAAATTCAGTAAGAGTAGTAAATCACAGTAACAAGGAAATAAAATTTTACTCATTTACCCACGAGAAGGGAGAGATTATAATTCTATTTTAGATTCCAAGATGGAGAAATTTCCTTGGAATATAAACTTTTATTAAATATCTTTATAAAGCGTGGAAAACTATATTTTTCCTTTCCTTATGTTTCTGTAAAATAAAATAATTTTCCTTTAAATCATCGAGGTAACAAAATTGAGTAAAACTATGGAAATATATGTATATACATATGATTATTATTATTATTTTATTATTCTGAAAATGCAGGTTAAAGCCCATAAAGCATAAAATACTTAAGACCAAAGAGAATAGGGAATAACCCGTGACTAAATTCTTTAACCTTCTCGTAGTCTTCAGAACTCCAAGAGTTCGGAGCTCCGGGACTCCGAGATGTTTGAGTGATGGGATTCCACGAGCCAAAGCCACCAAATGCCCGAACCCTTTTATTTCCTTGAGCAAAATTGCACGCGTCATAAATACCATCAATTATATATTTTTTTATATTTGCTGTCATCAATTAACAAAATTGATTAATATATTACACCTTTATTATAATACAATATATATTATATTAGAATCCAAATTATTTCACTATATTTAAACCACAACGTAGTTACCCTATAAAGCTAGGCAGGCAAATTCAAATGTGCTACTAGAGAAAGTAGAAAACAATTATATATATATATATATATATATATATATATATATATATATATAAAAGAACTATGGCAACTGCCCAAGTTAAAACTATGTGTGACTAAAACTTATGGATAATTAAATTTAATGTATAACCCACCTAAWTTTTCATTTATATATGCCTTTATTTACTTTTTTATAATTAAGATCTCATATATGCCTTTATTTTCTTTATTTATAATTAAGATCTCACATTTGTCAAAATAATTACACACTTTATTCATGACTTTGGAATCTTACGTCATAAAGACGAAGATGGCAAGTGAGCTCATCATTAGTTAGATAATGTGCCACAAAGCTTTAATGATAATTAAATTTATAGTGTAATCTTTTAAATAACTTTTTAAAACAAGAATGGCCCATCAACAAACTTAAAAGGCCAAGGATATGCCTCGAAATTGCAGTCTGGACGAGAGGAAAAGTGGCACTAGAGTGGAAAATTAATTAATGTCAGAATAAACACTTAATTAATTGGATTGGTGTACGTGGAGGACTACCCACCATTCGTGAGTTGAGTAAATTCGTTTACAAACGACAAATGATCTGCTGGTAGATGCCAGATGGTTCCACAATACGTCATACATTCTCTGATCTGCTCATCCTATCAATGCAACTTTACTATTATTTTCAAAATTTTGTCCCAAGTTTCCTACAATACGTTATACATTCTCTGATCTGCTCATCCTATCAAGCAACTTTCCTATTATTTTCTAAATTTTCTCCCAAGTTTCCTACTACGGGTTGACTTTCTAATGAATGAATGAATGAATGTATGTATGAATGATTGAGTCACAGATTTGGATTCGGTTGACTTGTGGAGATAGGTGTAGTTGAATAGTTGAATGAATGAATGAATGAATGAATGAATGAATGAATGGATGGATGGATGGATGGATGGATTGATTGGTTAGTTTTAGTATAATTTTTATTTTTATTATGAATATATATTAAGTGATTTTGTTAATGCAATTTTGATATTGGTATACGCATCTTTAAGATAGTGACAAGCGATGTTGTAATTCAAATTTATACATGAATTCAAATCTATGTATCAAGATAGTGACATGCAATGTTGTAATTCAAACTTATACATGAATTCAAATCTATGTACCAAAAGCTTTGCTTTAGCATGGGTTGAATATTTTGTTGAAATAAAAAATAATGTAAAATAACCCTCACTTTAGGATTGGTGCATGAGGTTTGTGAGCTTATATGGAGAATTTTATCAAAGAAGCCCTATATCTCAGCTTAGATGCTAATAATGATGAATGAAATTAGATTTTGCATACAAGAAATCGTGAAAAAACATCTATGAATTATCCCATTTTTTATATTGGTGATGGAAAATTTTATTTTGCTTGCAAGAAATGTAAAGGCATAAAAAAAAAGAACTAATAGGTCAACCACAAGAAAACATTACCTAGAGTATCAACACTTGGAAGGTGGAATTGAATATTTATTACCCCTTAGTATGATAGAGGAAGCATTTTTTTTCAAGTTTTGAATGTTTTAATATTTCTATATTAATTATGTTTATTTCTTTATGTGTAATTACAAAGATAAAATAATCTAAGATTGGAAGTCCTTGTGTGATGATTTGTAGTAGAGATTATGAGCATGATGGAATTGAGGTTGATCCTATGAAAGAAAATGGCATTAATATTATTGAGAATGAAGGGATAAATAGGTTGTTCCATGACATTTTTGTCGCCATGGAAGAAGACACACGTGGATGACTTTTATGATGATATTGGAGATGCACCTCTCATGAATAAGGTGCAAAAATCCTTATACACAAACTCAAATACATGTCTTATATCTACTATATTTTTGACATGTCTTATATATACTATAATGTTGTTGGTCAACTTGAAGGTATTGAATGGTATTTCAAACACATATATGACATAAATTCTAAGGTATGCAAGATAATTCTTTATATAAATATAAGTTTTTGTATATTTTTGGCAATTATGATATATAAGATTTAATGTCCACTATTATGTGGATTAATTTATTTTTTCTTGTAGATTGTTAAGCGATATTCTCGTACCATCATCAAATACTTTACCTCTTACATACAAGATTTGTGTGCCCTTATGAAGGGTATAGGAATAGAGTATCAAGTTATTGATACATGTCCTAATGATCATATTGTATATTATGGACAACATGCAACAAAGATGGAATGCCTTGAATGTAGAATTAGTAGACACCAAACTAATCAAATAATAAATAAGGTGCACTGCAAGGTTCTTTGTTACATCCCCTTAATTCCATGTTTCAAATGATTGTGTACAAAAATATAGCATGGTTTATGGATTACCATACTTGTAAGAAAAGTGAAGATGGTGTTATGTGAATTCCTAGAGATGGTTTTCCATTTAGGGACATTGAGGAAATATGGTCCATTTTTAAAGAAGAACCTCCTAATGTTAGACTCTCAATGGCGATTGATGGTCTCAATCCATTTGGAGAAGTGTCAGTCAATTCAATTAGATGAATCTGCTACATTAAATCATCAACCCGAGGATCATAAATTGATTAAGTGCAATGCAAAATATATGCAAGTACTAGTCTTCTAATCTATCTAATTATGCATAAGGAAAAATTGTTCATTGCCTTGGCTGCAAAACAAAGTTTTGTTTAGTTGCAGAAAGATCAAATTATTTGCTAAATGATGTCGAAATAGAATAATAAAGACATAAGTATAATTTTAAACACTTGGGATCATCAATCTATTGGATTGTTAATTGTAAAATGTGGTGAGTCCCTGCACAAGAGATCTAGCTAGTAGAAGAACGAACACAACTTACAAAGGTAAGAAGACGAGATAAAAATTGGAGAGAAAAGAATGAGAATTGTATTAACCAAATGAATGAATGATCATTTACACATGATATACTATGTATAGATCAACTAATATGCACTAGAAGAGAAGCCAATGTGCCATACTGGTGGTTTAGAGAAAATTTGGACACACACAGGGAGTTGTCGGAGTTAACTGCCACCTAGTCCTAGTTAACTAGTTATGCAGTCTTCAGTTAACTGAGTCACACATGTGGGAGTGAGAGAAGTACATGTAATTGTTGGTGATAAAAGCGAGGTTTCTGTGCATAAGTGACTTCCACTAGTATAACTAAGTGTAACTGGCTCTAAACTAAAGATAACATTATCATAGAAAGTAGGAGAGGTTCCTAAAAATAGGACACCCTCAATAATGACTAATAAACATAGAAAAATAAGTTAAAAAGTACCCTAGGTGTGTGTAATATCTCCAACACCCCTCCTGATCACTACTATGGGGTAATGAAGAATGGGTCCCGACAACAAGGGCCATGTTAGGTGCCCATGAACAATGCAACTAAAGAACATTGAAGAAATAAAGTGAGGAAAGAGGGAAAACCTCATGGGATAACCCTCCCCTCAAAGTACAATTTATCAAAAGAAGAGGAAGACAGTTTTTAAGCAACCGTGTCCCTCACCCCAAGACGATCGTGTAGACACTGAAACTTCTGTCAGTGAAAGTCTTGGTGAAGATGTCAACAGTCTGTGCAAAGGAAGAATACAACTGCATATCAATGATCCTCTCATGGACTACATCTTTGATGTAGTGCATATGGATCTTGATATGCTTTGTTCGTTTCCACTACATTAGGTCTCTGCAAAACTTGAGAGTACTCTGGTTGTCACACCAACTGACATTCGGTCTGTGGAACTGTATGCCCAACTCTATAAGAAAGTTTTGTAGCCACAATAATTGGATGGTAGTGTTAACTACTCCTCTATACTAGACCTCAACTAAAGATAGAGTAAGAGAAAGTTGTTTCTTGCTCGGCCAAACTGAGAGTGTATCTAGATGTGGAATCATGATCAGTGTTGTTGCCTTCCCAGTTAGAATCTGTGAAGCCTATGAGATCCAACTTGCAACATGTTGCATAATGGATCCCATAACTTATGGTGCCCTGAACATACCAAAGGATACATTTTGCATCCTTCCAGTGTAACTCATGTGGCTTCTGCATGTACCTGGATACTTGTCCCACTGCATATGATAGGTTTGGTCAGGAGTGGGAGAGATACAAAAAACTCCCCACTAGCTATCTGTACAGAGTGATGTCAACCAATGGAGTGTCCCCACCATCCTCAAGTCTCACCCCAGATAGGAAGGGGGTAGGGGTATACTTGTAGTCTGTCATGTGAAATCTCTCCATGTGATCCTGAGCATACTTGGCTTGAGATATATCGATGCCTGAAGCATCCTGAATAACATCGAGACCAATGAAGTAATGGAGTGGACCCATGTCCGTCGTAAAAAACCTATCATGAAAAATCCTCTTCACCACAATGATCGATGAAGTCGAGCATCCAATGATCAAAAGATTATTCACATAAATAACTAGAATCAAAAGTTAATGAGTAGTCTTAAGCATGTACACATTTGGATCAGATTTGCATCTCACAAAATTCTGGGACAACATGTAGGAGTCCATCTTGGTGTACTATGCTCTCGGCGCCTACTTAAGGCCATAGAGAGACTTCTTGAGCCTGCAAACCAAAGACAAATCCTGTATGAAGCCAAGTGGATGCTCCATGTAAATCTTGTCTAAGAGATATCTATGAAGAAATGCATTCTTCACATCCATCTAATGGAATTCCCATCCTCCAATTGGTGTAATATCAAGGTCCAAATGGATGGAGTCCATCTTCGCTACTGGAGCGAATGTCTCATCGTAGTTCATGCCATGAACCTACTGAAAAAACTTTGGCAACCAGTCTTTCCTTGTATCTGATAACCTGTCCATATGTTGCACTCTTGGTCATGTAGACCCACATGCATCTAACTAGCTTCCTCCCTGAAGGAAATGGAACTAGATCCCAAGTATGGTTCTCGAGGAGGGAGTTGTACTCCTCCTGGATGGTTGATTCCCAAAAGGGATTCCCTACAGTCTTGCCATAGGTTTATGGGTCTGAAGACTGATCCACATAACAATGCATAGGAAACATGGGCTCAGTGGCTGTGTGTACACGAGGGGGCTCCTCAAACTGAGATCGAGTCCTCCTGAGATCTGTTGGATCCCCAAAAATATCTCTTGCATCCTGAAGAGTAGTATATGCCCACTTGGGCGTCTGTTGTGGCTCCTCATCTTCCTGTACTGACTGTGCATTTGTATGTTCTGAATCCTCTAACTCTGTATCAGAACTTGAGTCTCAATGTGAAGACTCATCATCTCAAACTAGTGGAAGGACAAAAGTACCTACATGTGGCTCATGTGGAGCATGCGAGAGACTTTCCTTAAACATAACACTATGCTCAATGAGGAGTTAGTCTGTAGAGGGATCAATGAGTCTGTATCCCTTCACACCGTCTAGGTATTCAACAAATATACATGCAATACTCCGAGGATCAAGTGCTTTCCTATTTTTAGAGGGAATCCAAGCCCATGCACGTGAGCCAAAGAAACAAAAGTGGGTGACGTCTGGCTTGTTTCCACTCCAAGCCTAGAAATGAGTCTTATCCTTAACACATATGTGAGGGGATTTGTTCTTAATGTGATTGGAACAGTTAAGTGCCTCAACCCAAAGCTTTGGAGGAAGTGATCTTGCATGCAACATGCGAGAGGCCATCTCTTTGAGAGATCTATTTTTCTGCTGAGCAACCCCATTATGTTGTAGCGTATATGGTATTGTTTTCTACAACCATATCCCAACCTCAAGAAAAATATTTTGGACATCTTTGTTTACGTATTCCCCCCCATTATCTATACTGATGGATTCGATCTTTCTCCCTTATTGAGTCTCAAAAAGTGCTTTGAACTCTTTGAGATGCTCAAAGACCTCGGACTTCTACCTAAGAAAAAATATCTAAGTATAACGTGAGTAATCATCCAAAAATGTGAGTATGTATCTTTCCTTGCTGATGGATGGATGCGAGAATGGACCCATGAGATCATTGTGAATCAGATCTAATGGAGAGGAGGCCCTGTCAGCCTTCTCATTTTCGAACTTCTCTTGAGGGTGCTTTCCAAGGACACATCCTTCACAAACCCATTTGGAAAAGTGGATATCAGGTAATCTGGTGACCACCCCTTTATTGCTAAGTTACTGCATGTACACGAAGTTCAGGTGACCAAACCTCTTGTGCCATAGTCTACTACTGTCATCAACATGCATAAATAGTATAGGTGAATCAAGTTCAATAAACTTAGAAAAAGTGTATAACTGTGATTGATGATTTACGTCCCCGACAACAATCTTGGAGTTTCCTTGCATGTCGAATATGGACACAGAGTCTGGTGTGAACTCCACCTTTTCTCTTGATCCTGAGTGTGTAATCTGATACACCAAGAGAAGATTCATGACAAGTTCAGGAACATGGAGAACATTCTCAAAACTTCCATGATCTAGTTCTACTCTCTCTTTTCCAACGACCTTGATTGGAGATTCATTCTCCATGAGGATAGGAGGACCATTGCATGCATTCAAAGAAGATAATATATCTTGTGTGGAAGCCATATGGTGGGATGCACCTGAATCCATGATCCAGGCATCAGGTGAAGAGTGAGAAACAACTAATGCATGATGATTACCTTTGGGAGCATGATCTTCTAGCTTCTTGGCACCCTCTAGAATTCAATCCCCAAGTTTGTTCTTTTGAAAAATCTTAGTCATAAGGTCTATTTTCTTCTTCATGCATGCGGATTCTGGATGGAATCCTTGCTTGCAGTAGGTACACTTCTGTCATTTCTTCCCTTATCCACTTTTGTATCCTGAGGAGTCATTGGAGGGTTTGGAGTACCCTTCCTTCTTTTGTTCTTCATGTGCCTTTTCTTTGCCTTTCTTTTTGGATTTGTGATGTTGATAACTGCAACCATCATGTGCAGTAAGTGCATGCACTTTGGATTTTTTTATTACAACAATCTTGATGAGTTTGTCTTGCTCCTGAATCAGGGCCTCAATGAAATTCTCCAAAAAGGGCATAGTCTAGGATGCTCCCGTAGTCAACCTTTGAGTATAGAAAATAGAAACAAAAACTGAATAATCCAGACAAAGTTTTGACTAAATGGTGAGAACCATTCGCTTTTCCTCCTTTGATTTATCAACCCCGCAAGCCTTAAGTTGAAGCAACAAATCCTTGTACCTTGTGAAGAAATCCTGAATGTTTTCAAAGCTTTGTATTTTGTTGTAGTGGGCATGATGGTCTGAATTTTATGTATATATTTTTTAAAACACAAACTTTTGTATGATGTATAAACTATATTTGAGCAATATATGTCTCAGAATTTTGTATGATGGAAAATTTATTTTAACATTGGAAATAAGATAAAATTAGTGCAATAGATCATACCTTTTGGCTTTTGCCCCAAAAAAATATCACTTAGAAAATGCTTATCCTTTAATGTTGATTATACGATGTTATAAGTGTCAATAAGTTGTAATGAAATGGAGATAGACAATTTTGACTAAGTCAATTAATGGGAACTTACATCCAATAATTGAAGTTTTTGGAAATTCAATTTTTAATTTAATAAGAATTTTATATTTCAACGTTTAATAGAATTTCTTTTCTCATTCTGTGAAGTAATTAAATGAAAATAAATATACTTTTTTTTATAAAGAGTTGGGTTTATGTCACATATTAGAAGTGGTATTTTTTTTTTATATATTTACTATATTGTTAAGCTAATTATTTTACTTTAATCAAATTTTTATTGAGTGAAAAATTGTAAGTACTATTTGAGTTTTGTATATGTGAAATTCTTTAAATGCATTCTTACCTTTGACTAAAAATAGTTTTCGTGTTGTCCAATGTTGACAAACATATACTTAACAAAATAATTATTTTTTCATAATATTTGAATTATTTTTTGTAATACTCATGTTTCCCCCAACTTGTAAATATAACTATAACCTACTAAAATACTATGGGCACATTGAATATGTGTGTATGTTGGGATTGATGAACCTTTTTGTTAAAAAAGGTAATGTATATGTTTCTTTTACTACATAAAATGGAAAGTGTTGCATAAGTCTTGAAGGGGTTTTCCAAGGTAGATCATGATGTATGAGAAAGATAGTGAGGGGAACCAGAAATGGTTGAGATGACCCCCACTAGACCAGTATTCTACTTGTTTTAACTTATTCAGACCTAGAACAATCCTTTGACACAGAAAAATAAATTACCAGTGAGGCTGGTAGTTGGGAATTCCTCCTCAAGAGTCAATGAGGAGATGGGAAAGGTACCCATCTGAATTTTTTTTTGACCTGAGCACAAAATGGAGATTTGGACCCACAAAATCTTGTTGAGGAAGGCAAGAAAATAAGGGAAATTTGTGGGCAGAGGAAAAATGATGCAATTGGAATGGGTCTAGTGACCATTTCTGAAGTGGGAAATCATGTGCAACTCTTTGGTTCTGAAGTGAACTTAGAAACCGAATTTGTTCTGGGTACAGGGATTTGTTGGGCAGTGTTTTCAGTTCAAGCTGATAAACGGGGTTGTAGAGAAGATGAGTGACTGAGAAAACACTCATTGCAGACCCCCTTTCTTGGTGGAGAGAAAACGGATCTGCAAAGTTCCTGTGGGAGGGGGAGAGTGGTCTCCATCCATGGTCATTGCTGAACAGAAGGAAGAATATCTCTCAGAGCATCATGATCTAGCTAGGGGGTGGCCAACGGTAAATCCGTCCAAGAGTTGTTGTGCCTATGGTTGGCTGGTAAAGGGAACCCCTTTCAGTATTTGCATCACTATCTGGTTTCTAGATAAGTATACTTGGTTAGATATTTGTAGTGTTTAGATCAGATAAATTTTATACTATGTTATAGAACCGTGTAAGTTTAATTTCTTATAAAAATGACTTGAGAAATTTAAGTAAAATATAGAGAATGTCTTAGCTAAAGCTCTATTGATTTAATTTCTTATCTCTTGACTATCTGTGTGCTAAAATAAGATTTATGGGAGTGAACGTTGTGGTTGACTATGTTGTACGGTTTAATGCATGATTGAGAATTGATGACTAAACATTTAAAAATATCTATAACACCTTTGAAAGAAGAGAAAGTGATTTTGTTGCCTAACATTGCTCCATTTTAATATGTCCTCAAATCCTATGCTAGGAAAGTTAGTGGATATCAGATTGTGTGGACTTTAGAAAATAATCCCAACTATGGGAAAACATTAAAAGTACTTATAAATAATTATTGAGGAAAACTAATTAGGACATAAACATGAAATTGGTCTAAATGAATTAAAATACAAAAGTTCCCAAAGTTCTATTTGGGGCATAAATAAACATTTATGGTTAAATTGTGTTAAATATCCTAAATTTGGGAAGAATCCCCTTAAATTTTGGTAGGCAATAAACCTTGGTAGAAACCCTGAATTTATTGTGGAGGTAAACCTTTGTATTAGGACCATTTTCCTTAAATTTAGTGAGAGTAGTAAATCACAGTAATAAGGAAATAAAATTTTACCCATTTACCCACGAGAAGGGAGAGATTATAATTCTATTTTAGATTCCAAGATGGAGAAATTTCCTTGGAATATAAACTTTTATTAAATATTTTTATAAAGCGTGGAAAACTATATTTTTCCTTACCTTATGTTTCTGTAAAATAAAATAATTTTCCTTTAAATCGTCGAGGTAACAAAACTGAGTAAAACAATGGAAATATATGTATATACATATAATTATTATTATTATTATTAATATTATTTTATTATTCTGAAAATACAGGTTAAAGCCCATAGAGCATAAAATACCTGAGACCAAAGAGAATAGGGAATAACCCGTGACTAAATTCTTTAACCTTCTCGTAGTCTTCATAACTCCGAGAGTTCGGAGCTCCGGGGCTCCGAGATGTTTGGGTGATGGGATTCCACGAGCCAAAGCCACCGAATGCTCAAACCCTTTTATTTCCTTGAGCAAGATTGCATGCGTCATAAATACCATCAATTATATATTTTTTTGTATTTGTTGTCAGCGATTAACGAAATTGATTAATATATTACACCTTTATTATAACACAATATATATTATATTAGAATCCAAATTATTTCACTGTATTTAAACCACAACGTAATTACAAGTGGGTCCCTTTCGGGACTTTGGAGCTTGTAACTCTGGGGCTCCAAGAGATTGGAGTATAAGAAACGTGGTAGAGAGTCAAAGGGGGATGACCCAAAGTTCTCTCTCTCTCTCTCTCTCTCTCTCTCTCTCTCTC
>JASDQU011179323.1:0-26227 GCA_032191745.1 Picea mariana | reverse complement strand
AATATAGGCAACAACTTGCTTCCACGTTCACTTTCTTTGTGTACAAAATTATTCCATATGTGAAACTTGATGTCATTCAGTAAAGGAGAAAAATAATTTTCAGCCATATCCTTTTGATATTTTTTTAATATTGTTCTTACATTTATGTTGTATCTAAAAGGTATACAACTTATAGCCTTAAGTCCAAAATTTCCACAAGAGAAACAATATCCATAAAATACATTTGGATGCCTTGGAATAAAAAAACTTACTTGTGTGAATCAATCTTTGTTTTCCAACTTGATAATATTCAGACTCATGTTTCTTCCTTTCTTCATAATAGGAATGATTCAGTTTGTACTACCTCTTCTTTACACATTTTTCTTTTCTCAACTGACTGTTGTTTCCCTTGAGCGGATTTGCATAACTTGTAGCCTTTCTACTGGTTGACTTGTTGGTTCTTGATTCACCTTTGAAAGCTTTTAAACTTTATTTATATCCCAAAATTGTCTTGTCATATGGTGACCTTTGATTTCTCGGGATGTTATCCAGAGTTTCGGATCCATTTATGAATTTTATTTGAGTCTTGGATTTCTCTAAATCTTTTCTTAAGACAACTACTTCAACTTCTATTTTGTCACAAATATTCTCCTTTTCTTTTATCTAATTTATCAATACTTGTTCTTTTCTTTTGGCTTCTTCTAGCTGGATTTTTAAGATGACTATTTCTTCACTAACCTCATTGTCTTTTTCTTTGTAGACCTACAATTGTTCTTTTCTTAGTATGTTCTTTTTTTTTCAAGTCGAGAAATTTCCTCTAGAGCACTAATGAGTTCTCCTTCCACATTCTACTACACCTTCACACTCTTTTGTGTCTTTTTGATCAGATTTACATTCCTCGAAATCCATGAGAATTTTTTCATCTGAAATTATATCATGCTCATCTTCTTCTTCTTCATAGCTATTGTTATCCTCCTTTGAATAAAAACTATTCCTTTTGTAAGACTTCTTAAAATCACTAGGTTTATCCTTACCTTTTCTTTCCTTTTCATAGATGCTATTTATTTTGACAGGACACTTAGAAGAGAAATGACCAACTTTACCACAATGAAAACTTTTAAATGGTAACATACCTTTATATTTCTTAGAGCCTCTCTTCAATTTTCTTACAAATTGTTACGAGTAAAATCTCTCTATGGCTAGGGGTAAAACAAAACTGATGGAAATGACTGTAGAAATAATCTCTACTCTCAAGTATGTTATATAAACAAAAATGCTAGCAAGGCAAGATAAAATTCCTACCTTGCCCAGACGTTTGATGAATTCGACCGTTGAGCACTTGACCCAAAGAAATATACCTACAACTAGTCCTCAGCAACCAAGCAACACAAGCATATGGTGATAATTTATGATGTTAGCACATTCAATAGCATAATACATCAACATTCATAACAAATATGCCCATGGAATAATAATTCAAATATTTGCAAGATATCATTTGGACGAGAAAATAGTATTTCTATTAAGACATAATCAATAGAAGTGAATAAGTTATAGACTTCCATGTCATCACGGTTCAAAACCGAGAAACTAAGTTCCTTCCACATGGGCCTCCACCACTTCAATCCTCCACCAAAGAAAAGATCATGTAAGAGATACAATGGATTTCTCAATCAGCAAGGGAAGAGCTTGGGGGATGAACAATGTGTTCAAACTTAAAGGATAAAGGGATGCAGACTCAATGTGAAGTGAATAATTCCTCTAGATTAACTTTTCTCTTAAAGTTGAATTCTTTCTCCTCTTTTCCATAGCTCGTTTTTGGCCCATTTATAGCCTTCAAGTGGAACTGAAGAGTTGAGTCAGAACGTTTCCAATATATGGAAGGCCAAGGATCATTGATCTTGTGTCGTGACATGGAAACCTGTCACCATTTTTCATTTTTGGGCACATTTCCCGATGTAAACGGGTTGTAGTGGTGCAACCTGGGTATATGCATGTTGATAGTATGCAAGGTTCATATATGTGGAAAAAATTTACTTTTAGCTCTGGGATTTGCAAAAAGGGATTACAATTCTCCATAGGGAAATGGAAAAAGGCCTTCTATGCAAGATTGCATGGGGTGAGGAAAATATTTCTATAACATATGCCCCCTAATGTGTGAGGTTAGAGGAGTATCTACGATGGCCGAAATACATTATAAAAAACCTTGAAGTGGAGTAATGGGGACCCAGCTAGAAGAACTAGTTTCTCATTACAATCTGTACTGACTTTGCATACATGGCTGTCAATTTGAGTTACACTGCAGATCCATGTGAAAATATTCCATACAATTGTCCATGGCCATGGATAGGAAAACAAAAATGAAGTTACATGCCAAAGGATGTCATAGTCATGAACAAGGCCCAGTAAAACCAGTCTCAAAATCAATCTGAAGATATCGGTATACAATGGAGTACAATTCGATCTCCCATGATCATTGAAGTCACACATGTACTGGTCCAATGAAAAGGTGGCTATAGCTCAGGAAAGTTGGAGATACATATTGAAGTCTTCAAGTCTTCTACACAATCCTCCAAAGGTGAAATTATACATCGTGTGAATAAAGGAGTTGAGGTCAAACACAATGAGACTTTGTTTGGTTACCGATCATTAAGGTATAATGTTAACAAACGTGAGACAACCTACCGATGATGAGAGTAGGTATCAAGGCACTGAGCACATTCTTACAAGTGTGAATAAAGGAGTCGGGGTTGAACACTTGAAGAATCCATCGATCATGAGACATTGATGTATTCCCAACTGTCGATGGTGAGAGAACCTTCCACTAATGACTGCAAGCCTCTAGGTACTCATAGGACTCTAGGTATCATTTCCAGAATAGATGAGATGAATTAGATGGAAGGAGACCCACTGAAAGGAGATCATTAAGGCATCTCTCATCATTCAACATGAGGTACAAAGAAGGAGATTGATGATTTGAGGAAATCAGATGAGGAACATGTTCACGAACCCATGACCCTGTGCATCTTTCACATGTGCCAAGTGCAATAGGTACATGAAAAATACCCTCTAAATAGCAGCCAATGAGGAAAATTGTTGACAAAGGTGAGGAAACCACCAATAAGGTTAATGGCATCCAAGACATTGCACAAATCCCAATGTGTGAATAGATTTATTGTCGTTGAAAACAAGGGAAACCACCCAGTCAATGACTAATGATGAAATGTCGACTGTTGGGTTCAAGGCTACCTACCAATGGAGAAAGTAGGACTAGGGTATGTAATAGGACTACAACTTCATGTGATTCTGAGACAAATTGAGGGTATGGTTGACATGCAAATTCAAGAGTTCTGAAGAATGGCCAACACAGGCTGATAGACATCCTTTGAAAAAGAGCATGAGACATATGGAAGACTCTGGAAGCATGGACTTAATGATGAAACCATGAGATGCATAAGGCATCGATCAAACTCTCCATATAGACTGTAAGAGTAACTAGTCAAGGGAGTAAACCCTCTATAATGATCTCATCTTCCTAAGTCCGTGCTAAACCCAAAATTATAATGATAAGTGGACTCAATAACTTTGTGCTCTGTTCAAAGGTGACACGAATGCTACTAATATAAGATAATACTCCCTTCCTGCACATATTTTTTTGTTTTTTCATAGTCAAATGAATGTTATGATATAGAGGAGGAAACAAGTGTTGCAAGTAAGCAAAACTAGTTCCAGCAATGGAACATACCTATGCTCATTGCAAGGAGATGCATGCGAGAGATGGACACTTGGGGGAATGTTCCCTCCTAGGTGTAGGGTGCCAAGTTGAAAAGGATATAAATGAGGCTGGAATTGGTTGAGGATGCAAAACTACTGAGGAAAATAGTTTATAACACAAAGCGAGAACCAACTATAGGCTCAATACGGCAAGCAAGGGAATGAGATGCAATCACAACTTAATGCCAAAAAATACCCTTTTTCATAATATTAGTCTAATTGGTGTGAAAAAGGGGATAAAATTGTACCAAATAGACGTCCTTTCAAATCCATGTTACGAGTGTGAAAGAGACAAGTTCACTCAGAAATATTTTTGCTTTTTGAAAACGATTCGGAAAAGAGCTTAAATCAAATTCAGTTGGGTGTCCTCTAGGTATAGGTAAACATGTTTATGAGTGAGAAATGAGGCTCAACATAAAGTCATGTATTATCTATAAGGGACTCCCGGTCCTAGGGAAAAAAGCTCATCATGGGCACCAAATGGAGAAAAGGATCTAACTAGGGTACCCATGTTTGGTAAGTCTCTACCATTTGATAATGACACGTCTTGTAGCAGATGGAGGTTTATTTGTCGCTAAGAAATGGGTTCGTACCTAAGGCATATGAGTTACATTTATAGGACAATGAAAATGTGCATGATGGAACATATACCTATCCTATATGCTCGATAGCGAAAATACTTGTCTGTAGTTACGAATGATTGACATAACACTAAAAAACACAAGAATCCCTAGTGAAAACTACAAAAACCAACTCAATCCACTGTTGTATTAGTCCATTAGGAGAAAATATGATCTGAAACTATGTAAAGTGGGTAAAAATTGCTATAAATAGTAACACAAACCAAATTTTACTGTCATTTGACTTTTTTACTAAAATAGTGAATTTTGGACCAAATTACCTATGATCTTCAACTGGTGATTGTGGGCATGTTGACTGGAGGAATCAGAGACTGTATGGACTAGGTAATTCCTCTTCCCCTACTCTTCCTTTCTAGTGGATTACATTTTGTATTTAAGTTTCAAATTTTAAGTTATTTAAGGTGCGAATTAGGTATTTAGGTGTACGCGGGCTACGATTCATTAGGTCACGTATACGTGAGGTTATACGTGACTGTGTAAAATACAAATTGCATATACTCATCCCTATATGTGACTGTGAATGCTGCAGTCTGCGTACATGTCCATAAACAAAGTTTTTGATGGTTGCTAACTCCAAAAATGATGTTTCTTTGGAAATATGGTGCTAGAATGGAGGGAAAGGGAACATGAGGAGGTAGATGCTGCTATGGAAAGATATTTGGGGGCCCAAATGGCCTTGAAAATATGTGGTTTATACAAGTTTTGGGCACTCAAAGGGATAAGGGATCAAGTGAGGCTGCTATAGTTACTCGTGGATTACTGGGATCGAGATAGTGAGAAATTCAACCTTGATGGGAAACCATTAACGATTGAAGTTGAGGATATATATTTCTTAATGGGATTGTCATGTCGGAGTGAGGTGGTGAACCTCAAATTATGGGGAGCTAGAGAAATATGAATATAGAAGAGAACATATACACTCATTGTATAGCAAGGACTGAGAAGGTCGAGAGTCAACTCCCCATTCGAGCGATAAACAATCTAATCCTTAAGATTGTTGTCCTCATTTTGACCTAGATCACATGATCGACTTCATTGCACCAAGCATCAAGATCACTTATGTTCTACTATGTAGAGTGTTTGAGACCCATGATGTATGATTGGTGCACCTCACTACTGGATAATATGAAGAGCCAGTTGATAGAATGGAAACAGGGTGACGAGAGGAACTTCAAGTTTGCATCTATCTTGGGTAGCATTTTCTTCGAGTAGGTTCCAGGGTTACGACCTAGAGTTGAGATCATTCCTCAAGGACCTTGCAATCCATCCATGGCACAGTGGACTAAGGTGATGAGATGGTAGGGGGGAGGTAGGGTTCCCACACCCTACAATGATGCTTTCTTTTACTGGCAGAGACGACAGGTCATTGCTATGGGTGACTACCCCTATGCATGGATCAACTTCAGAGGGGACCCTGACATGCCATTTCCACCAGGGACTGCCTACGGGGACATAGGTATGTCAAAATTTTTAAATATTTCATGTTTTTGTATTTTTGGATATGAAAACAAAAATATTTTTGGATGACATTTAAGTACTAACTAGACACTTGTGTGACGTAGACGTAGGTCCATGACAGCCAGACGGGCTTCCACGACATCGTTGAAGGCACCGGTGAGATGAAGCAGTGGGAGAAGAAGCAGAGAGAGTCCTTCAAAATGTGCAGGGAAACTTATCTCATTTGACACATAGGATTCTGATGGTTTAGGTAGAGGATCTGTCAGAGGCAATGCAACAGAAGGTGGTTGGTGTGCCCAGACCTTGGGTGCGACTTTTTTGGCATCTTGCAAACATTGTAGCTTGTTATAATGAAACCCATCTGGCACCACGGATGTGGATTTCATGGAATTTGTATTATCAGTTGTATATGTGTATTGAGGGTGTTCGCCCCAATTTTGTAATATAAACATCATATTTTTTAAATATATATGAAACATGGTTCTTCGGATTTACTTATATTACAATGTGTACATTGGTGAAAATATTTTATTTTATTTAGTTATGTGACAAATTATAATCTAAAACAAAATTAGCATAAGCGTCAGATACATAATTAGAACTCCTAGGTATGTGATGATAGGTAATAAAATCAAACTATCATTCTAAAAGGCGTACCCGAAGGAATTGTTGGAGTAACGTAGGATCGTGCACATGGTAATTGTCGTTCAACTGAGATACTACTAACTAGGAATCCAGGTGAACCTACAAAGAGAGAATACCATGTGAAATGGCATCACAAAATAATTCTATAATGACGCTATATGCAACCACATTATTCGTGGATGGCCCTATGAATACACCTCATGAAGAAACCAGTAGGCCCTTGGGTGAGTAAACCACCCAAGCGGCGGAAGCCAATTTCCATGTATGAAGACTAGCTCCATTTGTGAATCCTAAGTATACCAATGACTCCATTGACATCTACCAACCAAGGGAAAACTCGATAAGCAAGTTGAAGAAAAAAATAAAGGGAAAATATATATACACTAAATTACATTAGTATACAAAGATTTACGCCCAAGCTTGGGGCTCAAGCGTAATATATTTTCAAGTAGAGCCCATTCCTGGGCTTGGACAACATGTTCCCTTCATAATCTTCTAACTCATAGGATCCTTTTTCTAAGATACGTCACACGATATAGGGACTGTGCCACATGGGTTTGAAATTTCCTACCTCGGCGGTTCTTTGGCTTGATCATATAAAAGGACCAAGTCACCCTTAGCGTACAACGAAGGATAGAAATACTTATCATATTGGACCTTGACACATCTTTTATTCTCCTCAATAGCCATAGAGGCATCTCGATGTTTCTCATTGGGTCTCTCTAGGTGTACGAGGCGTTGCTTGAGATCAGAAGTGTCGAGGAGAGAAACTACCAATATAAGAGAAGGGATTTCAAATTCAATAGGTAATATCGACTCCACACCATGTACTAACTGGAAAGGAGAAAATACAGTGGTAGTATTAACCGAGGTTCAGTATGCCCAAAGTGTGGGATATAGCATAATATTCTAGTCAGTTTTTTCCTGGTTGATAGTTTTCTGCAAATGTTCTTGAGAGACTTGTTTACGTCCTCTACTTATCCATTTTCCTGGGGGAAATAAGGGGAATAATGACCATTCTTAAACCCCAGATTGGATGCTATCTCTTCCATCATTTCATTCTGAAAGTGACTGCCATGATCAGTGACAATCTCACTCGGGATACCGAACCTGCCGATAATTTGATTGAATACGAAGAAGGAGACATTGTTCTCGTCGGATTTAACTGTAGGAATAGCCTCGACCCACTTGTTAAAGTATTCTATGGCCAAGACAATGTACTAATTACCCCCAGCCAAAGCTGGGTTGCAATCCACAAAGTCCACCCACCACTTAGTGAAGGGACCGACGGTAATGACTGGATGGAGAGGGGTTGGATGTGAGTGCATTTTTTGAGTGAACAACTAGTAGGGGTGACACTTCTTAACAACTTCAATGCAATATATAAAGATAAATGGATAGAAATAACTGGCTTGCAAAATTTTATGGGCTGTCGCAAGCCCTGATAGATGACCACCACAAGCCCCATTTTGGAAATCATTTAGAACCGACTTGACCTCTTTGTTATTTAAACAATGACGCGGGATATTTTTCATTCCTTGATGATATAGAGTGTTTCTGATGATGAGTTAATTGTTGGCTTGGTATCGTATACGTCATCGGTCATCTTGCGAGATATGTTGAGGGAACTTCAAAGTTTGAAAATAGAGAAAACTTTCTCCATACCAAGGGTCAGATGATGAGACAAAGAAAATGTGTTCATCTGAAAATGAATCAACATGAATAACATCCTCGTCCAATCGTGGGAAGTTGGATATTAACTTTGTAAATACTAGTGATTTTTTGGATTTTGCAGAACTGAAATCGAGATCGAATTCTTGTAAAATGACAATCCATTTATTATATTTTCCCCCTATGATACGCCTGGTAAGGACACATTGAAATGGATTCACATCGACAACCACAGTAGTCTTGCAAAGAAATATATAATGGCATAATCGTTGAACTGTGTGGATGACAACCAAATCTAGCTTTTCAACATGAGAATATTTGAGCTCAGGACTGAATAAGATTCGAATAAGATAGTAGATGAGGTTCTCGCAGAGCTCATCATCCTCCTGAACCAAAACCATACCAGTCATATCTTTGGACGCGGTGATATAAAGAAAGTAATCCCTACTGTAGTCAGGAGTCTTCAACAGAGGCGTCGATACCAGGTATTTCTTCAAAGCATCGAAGGAGTCCTAGGCTCGCTTATTCTAGATAAAAGGGGTGTCCTTATTCAAAAGATGCATGAAAACCTTAGTAATATTTTCATAATTTACTATAAACCGATGTAAAAAGTTAGCTTTCCCCTGTAAACCTTGAAGTTTTCTAATAGTGCACGGGGGAGGAAATTGAATTATTTCCTCAACCTTTAACACAACTATCATGATCCTGGTCTCAGAGACTAAAAATACCAGAAGACGTCCAGACCTAATGCAAAAGATGCATTTATGAGTTTTCAACCAGATTCTATAACGAAGACATCTTTCAAAAATTAGTCGAAGCTGCTTAGGGTGATCCACTCTCTTACGAGAGTGAGAAGCAAGATCGTCAAGATAAGCTTCGACTATATGCTTAAGATCGTGGAATGCGAAGGTCATATCACGTTGGAAGGTTTCTCTAGCATTTTTAAGTCTTAAAGGAATATTCCGATATGCGAAAGTACCCCAAGGACAAATAAATTCTGTATTATGTTGATCCTCAGGTTTAATTTGAATTTGGTTATAACCTGAAAATATGTCCATGAAAAGAAAAACCTCGCTTCCCACACATTCGTCAAGAATTTGATCGATGAAAGGTGTCGGGAAGTTGTCTTTAGGATAGGATTTGTTCAAGTCATGAAATTCCATGCATAAACAGATGGTTCCTTACTTCTTATTCATAGGAATGAGATTGGATACCCATTTAGTCAAGGCAACCGGGTAGATAAAACCAACATTAAGCAACTTCTCTACCTCTTCCTTAATAGCAGAGACCTTCTAGGGATTGACAACTCTAAGAAGTTGTCGAACATGCTTAGCATCTGGTTAAGTTTTAATCTCGTGGTCAACAATTTGAGGGTCTATTCCTGGCATCTATTCATATGACCAAGCAAATACATCTCAGAATTCCTTGAAGATCTCGGTGTAGATCAATATTTCTTCTGGTGAACAATCCACACCGATGTGTACATTTTCAATCTTTCAAGGGGTATGAGATATATCAATCATGACAGTAGGAGAGATACTCGCCATATTTCCTTCGGCATAAATGTTGTGCGTATCAAGTGGAACTACAATGTGACCGACTATCTCCCTCATATTAGATCAAAATTCATCTTTTTCGATTCTAGCAAGCTCTGGGAGAAAGTAAGAGCGATGATGCATATCATCCCAAGGTTTTTTAGAACCATTCATGGCTTCAATGATAGCTTCATCCGAGGGAAAATTATGATTGAGGCAGTCATGTGAACAAGACGATGAAGTGGCCCACATGGGCTTAAGAACATGATCCTCCTCATCCGTCTGTGAGATAATAGGATCGATATCGACGGAAGAGTCAAGAAAAACTTGATATGATATCTCTGCTACCAATAGTGGCATGGCCATTCCAGCATGTGACTAAACTTCACATGACGTAGTCAAAGAAGGTAGGGTCCAAGGATCATTAAAATAGGAACTGCAGAGAGGAATAGACCTATCTGACAAAATGGGCCTACTAGACCTGGCATAAACATGGTGAATTGATGCCATGAATTTGAAGGTACCCATAAGGGAGGAATACATTCCAACACCAATATTCTTAGTTGTTGGTCGAGAATTGTTAACCATGGGGATCGACGGTCCAATAGATGCATTGGGGCTAGCATATGAAAAGGACAACTGATCGATGGTCATGATCTTCCCATCGTGAGGGAAACAAAGAGTGATAAAGATAGACAATACAATGAAATTCATAGGATAAGTCCAATTGCATCCTAGTAACAAGTTATTATCAAGGGGCACATCAACCACCTCGACATCCACCTCTATCGTCTTCCCACCTAACTTGATCAAAAAGGCAAGAAGAATACCGTGAGGGTGGAAGGAATGATCGTCAAAAGAATTCAACATGGTTGGAGACTGAGAAAGAGTTGGAGAGCCAAGATCTTTCCAACAAATCAAGGACATCACACATGTTCCAACGCCTTCATCAACAACTACATGCTTGATGGCATACTTTGAGTAACCCACATGGATTTGGAATGATACATGGTAAGGCAAGCGATGCTTCACATCCATGACCTCAAACTTGATAACTTTTGAGTCACTGGGGTCTAGATCTCATAACATAGATAGCAAGGCATTCCTCTATGAGGGACACATCTGGAGTACCTGCAGGTCCGATATCATACAAGGGGTTTGAACTAGGTCCTGAACAATAGAGTAATTTTGGGTGGCTCTAGCATTTGGATTGTGAGTAGAGAACTTGATTACTCCTTTTGGAATACAAGGTAGTGGCTCTAGTTTTTTGATCTGCAAAGGCACCTCCGGAGGAGGAGGATATTCTAGACCAGGTACAGTTTGCAAAGAACTGTAATCGCAAGAATGGGTGGCTACCTTAACCTGAGAACTGACCATATTGATGCAAAAATAGTCATCATCTTATGTCTATGGGTTTCGACTCCCACCGACCACATTTCTGGCATTTGAGGAGCTCAAGGCCATGTGTTGGTTATGTGGAAAAGGATTCATCGGCATGACGGGTGATAGAGATAAGAGCCTCAAAGATTCTACAAGTTTGGAGCATAAATGAGTAATATGATTGTCTATACAAATCTTACATGGAAATTTCACCTTACACCTTTCTTTATTTCCCTCACCAACATTATTATTCATCCTCTCATTATTACCATTGTCCTTGGGTTTATTATTATTTTTCCCACCCTCACAATTATTATTATGTCCTTTCTTCTTATTCCTGCCTGGTTGTTGGTTACATTTGGGTTGGTTGACGATTGCATGGAATGTACATCCTCCGACTAAGTGGTATTGGAAGACACATAGAAGTTGGCCCTCCTGTAGGTTGGTTTAGAGACAACTGTCTCAAATGGATTATCACCAAGTCTATGGATTTCACATTGGTGGAGCCTACAAGGCTGTCGACATGAGGTCTGGGCTTTTGTCTAGGGTCATAATTTGACCTCGGTGCATCCAAAAGAATCTCATATAATATCCCAGACTGAGTGCATATAATATCTAACTGTTGGGATTTGAAGATTTCTTCTTCCTCAGATGTAACCTTGGATGTAGAAACATCCTTCAAAATACGAGGCTCCAAGGACTTAAGGAACCATTCTATCAGGAAGTCCAGGGGTATGTAGGTCTTGATCAACCTCTTTCGTCTACGCCACTCCTGGATATGATTCAAGATATGAGTGGCTTTGTCCTGGCATAAGGTCGATAGAAGTTCTAGGACAACATTGTAATGAACCGACAATTGGAAGTGGTTAAGGAAGACTAGCACCATCTGACTAAAGGTCCCGTATGCCCCCTTAGGTAGATCGATACACCATTTCACGACAACCCCTATGAGTGTGCATTGAAATAATCTTAACTGAATGGAATCGTCCTTAAGGGAATTCAAATAGCACCATAGGTGAAAGGTGGTAACGTGATCACGAGGATCCTCACCATTCTTACCTTCAAATTTTGGGATCATGTAGGATCATTACACACAGGGTCGTTCATCAGCTTAGAAACGTTTGATAGGTTAAGAGTGGCCAGAAAAGGGAGATGGGGTTGTGGCATTTGGCCACCAGCTCCTTCAAAATATTGTTTTTGGGGAATTGCAGCCCATCCAGGGTTCTGGTAAGAACCATGGCCCTGACCAATATTGTAATACCCTCCTCCAGGTTGATTCATAAGAGGTCGGTTGGGCACCATTCCAGTAGGAATGTTCTGATGGGGGTTATAAAAACTTACCCCAGCTGGGGTGGCTCTGGGTTGGGGGTTTCCTAAGGTGTGAAACTGACCTCCTATGGGTGTGAATATGGAGGATAAAGGGGGATTCTTCATGTCAAATGTGTTGGTCAGAATTGACACAGAGGAGGTGGGTGTAAACGATAGACCATAAGCAATAGCTTGTCCACTAGGTTGGTTACTCCATCCAAAGGTAACCGGATTAGACCTGGGGTTAAAATAAGGAATGCATCCTACGGTAGGATTCATTTGAGGGGCTTGAGAGCCACCAAATGAGAATGAAGTATAAGGAGGAGTTGTGCCCCCAAGTCTAATGCTAGCATTAGGGCCAACAACTGGGATGGAGTTTGAAAATTACGAAGTAAATTAGGCATACCATAGGAAAAAGGACTAGAGGCCATTGGGATGGAATGAACATTATAGCCTGGTGAGTTACCAAGAGGCCCAAATGGGTTTGTGGAAATAGGTTGAGTATTCACTATAGGATGGGAAACAATGATGATAGGTGCCCCCGACACTACAACCATTGTGGTTGAAGGAGTCGAAGGAGTACCATTGACTATAGTAGGTGTGGGAGTTGAAGGACTCCCAGTATCTTGATGACTCAGTTCAATAATCATCCTTGTAGAATCACAAGTATGATAAATGGAGGTGTGTGTACCATATTTAATAACTCTACACATTTTAGAAGGAAAAGACTCGAAATGTGGTGGTAACTGTAACAAGCGACGAGACCAGCGGGGAAGCTGGTCCGACTCCACGATGACTTAAAACACAAGATATAAAAAAAAATCCTAAGGCCAACTAGTAATCAAAGAGCACACCAAAAATAATCAAATGACCAATATGCACATAAATAGGAAAGGTCGCTGAAAGGGGCCTCCCTCCCTAAAGTAGGAATGCCTCACCCAAGAGGGGCCTGAGACTCCATGCTAAAGATTGGAGGTATCATAATGAGTTATAAGGGACCTCATGGTATTAACAACCAGTCGGTGAGATCCCCCTGGAGAGGTAATCCTCCATAAAGGCCATGTGTTGTACGACCCTTATTTGACCCAGGGTACCTGCAGAATAACCCTTGAAAGTAACCTATGTGGTACCTAATTCAAACAACTAATCAACCACGGTATAACCGATGCATAGGAAAATAGTCGTAAGTCAGGTCCACCATATGGGCAAGGTAGCAAAGCCCAAAACCTTTAAAGTACCGCCTCTCACAGAGGTAAGGGCACTAGCAAGATCCCCAAATACGAATAGATCCCCAGAAATATATTTGATGCTAAGAAGGTATCGAGGGGATATCCCTTCAACCAAACTCAAACGACCTCGTGCTTAAATTCGGTGTAAGAGGAGCCTCCCGATATTACCAATTATACAATGGATTTCTCCACTCCCTTAGTCAGACACATATGTTGATTTAATAGCCTTGGAGAAGTTTACTCACAAAATCCTATTCCAAGGCACTAAATCCTAAGCTAGTTTGTGCACCCTGGAAAATAAAATCGTTACTAATCAATTTTAAATTATATCACTACTTTTAATGGTCTTGCTTACTCAAAAGGTGCGGTCGTGAAACTAGTGATGTTATGACTCAACAAGTAAAATAAATGAATATGAATACAATGCAAATTCCTAACTTCAATTTCCCATGAATGATATGCTTCCTAAAAATTCAATTTTCAATTCAATTATGCAATTCTAAATGAAAATGAAATATTTCTTTACATGCACTAATATAAATGACAAAGAATTAAAAGATCAAAATGCCAATCAATGCAAAATGCCTAAAATTTTTGTATTTTCAATATAAGAAAAATAAAAATGTAAGGAATGAATAATAACTTGATATAAAGACTCTACTATGTATATATAGAGACAAACCAGGTAGGATGTCAAGGAGCAAAACACCCATCCCAAGGTGCAAGGATAATCAAAATGAAACGATGATGAGAAAGGCACTGCCCTAAAATTTAACCAAAGAAAGGTTTCTTTTCATTCCACATACACTTAAAAATCACTATAGAGACCCAAGAAGACTCAACAATCATCAAAACCTACCCAACAACTACCAAAACCAACAAACAAGCAACAAAGGTTGATGTACGTGACTATTCAAGGGAAAAGCACGTATATACAAAGCTTGCAGAAGGACATCACACATATGTACGCGACTGTCAAGCAAAAACCCATGTATATGTGTCAAAACATAGCTAGGCTAAGGAGAAGGCTGAAAGACTCAGAACCAGAGTGAACAGAGGTTGTCAAGCAATCATATGACAAGAAAATCAATACGAATGGGAGCAATCTAAGGATAAAAACACTCCAAACCCCCAAAAGAAGATTCACTCCCCAGTATGGTCGTCAATTCTATTATGAGGAAAATCTCTCTATGGCTAGGGGTAAACCACAACAGATGGAAATGACTGCACAAATCAACTCTACTCTCAAGTATTCTATATAAACAAATATAATAGCAAGGCAAGATAAAAGGCCTACCTCACGCAGATGTTCATTGAAGTCCACCGTTGAGCACTTGACCCAAAGAAATATACTTGCAACTAGTCCTCAAAAACCAAGCAACGTAAGAATATGGTGATAATATATGATGTTATCACATTCAATAGCATAATCCATCAACATTCATAACAAATACTCCCATGGAACAATAATTCAAATATTTTTAAGATATCAATTGGACGAGAAAATAGTATTTCTATTAAGATATAATCAACATAAGTGAATAATTTACATACTTCCATGTCGGCAAGGTTCGGAACCGAGAAACTAAGTTCCTTCCAGCTGGGCCTCCACCACTTCAATCCTCCACCCAAGACAAGCTCATGTAAGAGAGAGACAATGGATTTCTCAATAAGCAAGGGAAGAACTTGGGGGCTGAACAATGTGTTCAATCTTAAAGAATAAAGGGATGTAGACTTAATGTGAAGTGAATAATTCCTCCAACGTAACTTTCCTCTCAAAGTTGAATTCTTTCTCCTCTTTTCCATAGCTCGATTTTGGCCCATTTATAGCCTTCAAGTGGAACTGAAGAGTCAAGTCAGAACATTTCCAGTATATGGAAGGCCAAGGATCATTGATCTTGTGTTGTGACATGGAAACCCAACACCATTTTTCATTTTTGGGCACATTTCCTGATGTACGTGGGCTGTAGTGGTGAAAACTGTATATACACATGTTTTATAGTAGGCAAGGTGTGTATATGTAGAAAAATTGTATTTTTAGCTCTGGGATTTGCAAAATGGGATTACAAGTCTGCATAGGGAAATGGAAAAAGGCCTTCTGTGCAATATTGCACAGGGTGAGGCAAATCTTGGTATAACACAAAGTTAGCATTTTCTTCATCTTAGAAGCATTCCGATGAATCACTATCTTGAGATATTGATGATTTGACTGATGCTTTGAAAATTTCATCCTTTAGATATGGATGATCCTTTTTAGTCCTCATCTCATAGGCATTCAGTATTCTATGTAGGATATCCATAGTCATTTTAGCTAGTTCATGCATTTCTTTTATAGTAGAGACTTTTGAATCAAATCTTGAGGGAAGATATCTTATAACTTTCTGAACTATCATAACTTATTCAATATTTTCACTCAACCCTTTCATAGTGTTTAAAGTTTCATCTACTCTGAGAAAGAAACTTGCAAGACTCTCATCTTCACTCATCCTTAGAATTTCAAATTGCATTCTGAGGGCTTGAAGTTTATCCAATTTTACCTTCTCTTCACCTTCATAATTGTTTACTAGTTTGTCCCATATTTCCTTTGTGGATTCTAGTTGCATCACTTTAACAAACTTTGTTTCTGCAAGTCCACCTTGGATGGAATTCATAGCTCTACAATTTATGTAGTAATTTTTCTTACCATATTCATCAATTGGAAGCTTTGCTGGGATTTTATAACCATCTACCATGATCTTCCATATTTCCATACCAAGAAACATCAAGTAGGTATTCATTATGATCTTCCAAAAGGATAAATTTTTTCGATTAAACAGAGGAGGTCCAGTTGAAGAAAGAAAAACATCTTGACTTGCCATATTCTCTATGCGATATTCCTTCTAGTTGTTACATTGTTAATGAAGGAACCTTTCTCTGATACCAATTGTTGAAACTCACAATAATACTCAGAGGGGGGTGAATCGTTATTGTATTAAATTTATTTATTTTTCTTTTCTTCCAACCATTTAAGTTATCAGTCAAGTGCACTTAATGACAAGAAAAAGGAGAAATCAAAACAACACATAGAGATAAAAAAAACAACGTAGAAATTAAACCAACACACAAGAAAAAATGAAAAACATCACAGTGAACATAGTACACTAGGATTTTACGTGGAAACCCAATGTGGGATAAAACCACAAATATTCTTTCTTTATGTTATTCTGCAAGCACCAACTTACAGTTTGACAGGAACCCGCCTATTGTAGATAATGAGGACACCAATCATATCCTGCACCAACCTATTACAAATGAGTAGGACTCCAATCCTATTAGGAACCAACTTGATATAAATGACGAGGACTTCAATCCTCGGTGAGATACAACTCACCCTAGCAACACCCTTCCACCCTAGTTTAAAAAAAAAAACCTTTTAATGCAGAATTGCAGATTTATATTTATGTTTATGTGAACAGTTGTAGTATTTTTCTTCCTTAAACTTTCGCACACTGCACAATAAAAGTGTACCCATGCTTATATAATTTTTCACGAGTCCATATTCATGTATGTGGATTCAAAACAATTACATTGTGGACAAATTTTGACCACATCAAAATTCTGTCAGTTACAACTATGTCTAAATAAGGTATGATGGTTATATTGTGGAAAACCTTTGAAAAAACCAATGTTTGTGTCCTCCTTCCTATATGTGGACACAGAACAGTTAAATTATGGATGAATTTTGACCACATCAAAATTTTGTTAGGTACAAGTGTGTCTAAATAAGGTATGCTGGTTATATTGTGGACAAAATTATGTAATCGAACATTCTTTGACTAAATCAAGTGGACCAAGTCAAATGGAAAAAATTATGTCATATTCCATTTCGCACATTCCATACCACACACATCATACCACATCGTTCATATTGCTCATTCTATACTGCTCAGTTTTATATTCTCACTGTCATGTTATTGCACAGTCGCACTGTCACACTGTCGCATTGTCACACCGTCGCACACCATTTCACTGTCCATTGTCACACTCTCTCACTCTCCCAATGTCATGCCATCACACTGTCGCATTGTCACACTATCACACTTTCACACTCTTGCATTGTCACACCGTCGCTCTGTCTCACTATCCACTATTACACTATCACACTTTCACATTGTTTCACTATCACACCGTCGCTCTTTCGTGTCCAAGGATTTTGTCTTTTCCCATTGATATCAATGAAAACACAGTTCACTCAAAACTACACACTTTGATGTCTTCCTGGTGTCTTACCTTTATGAATACGCAGTTTCACAACTATGCTACCTTTATAACTGCACACTTTCAAAATTGCAATACCTGTATAACTGCGTTATCTGTATAACTACATACTTTCACAACTATGCACTATGATTGTTCACTTTAACATCAATGACAACACTCGTCTCAACATTCTCCCCCTATTTCATTGATGGAAACATACACATACTATTTCTCTCCCCCTTTGACATCGATGGAAAAGGGATACTCTTTGGTTGTACTAACTCCTCCTTGGACTGTGTATGCTCCCCCTGAGATAGACCTTCCTCAAAACTCTTCAAAGGTGTTATAGCAAGATTTGCCTCACCATTTCTATCTTGCATAGAGGGCATTTTTCCATTTCCGTATGTAGACTTATCAACCCCTTTTTGATAAATCCAGAGACAAAAATATATATTTTTCCACATATACGCTCCCTAAGTTCTTTGCAATATGTGTATATGCTTGTTTCTCCATTACAACTCACGTATATTGGGATTTGTGCCAGAAAATACAAAATGAGGTCAGGTTTCCATGTCATGATAGAAGATATCTCATCTTTGGCCTTCGATATACTGGAAACATTCTGACTTAACCCTTAAGTTGCATTCTGGAGGCTATAATAGCACAATTTCGAGCTATGGAAAAAGAGGAGAAAGCATTCAACGTTGAGAGAAAAGTTGCTCTAGAGAAATTACTTCATATTGAGTCTGCATCCCTTTGTCCTTCAAGTCTGAACACAAAGTTCAGCCCCCAAGCTATTTCCTTATTGTCGAGAGGACCCCCTTACCTCTTTGCTATGAGCTTGCTTTTGGTGGAGGATTGAAGTGGTGGAGACCCAATTGGAAGGAACTTGGTTTCTTGGTTTCAAACTGTGCCTACATGGAAGTCTGTAATGTTGATACTTCTATTGATCAATTATTAATAGAAATACACCTTTCCTGTCCTATCGATATCTTGCAAATATATGATTATTATCCATGGGCATGTTTGTAATATTTATTAATGGATTGTGTTATCTGATGTGCTAACTCATTTTATATATTGTCACTATATACTTGCATCGCTTGTTTGTTGAGAACTTCTTGTAGGTGTAGAGCTTTGGGTCAAAGTGCTCAACGGTGGAACGACATCAAACAATTGAATCGAGGTAGGCTTCTTCCTCATATTGCACATTAGTTTATATAGCACATGTTGGAATTTAGTTGACTTCTACAGTCACACCTGTCTATTGTGGTTTATGCTTGGACATAGAGAGTTTTTCCGTTGTAACAAAATTGGGACTCCACTGGGGAGAGATATTCCTTCTAAGGGTCGAAGTACTTTTTCTTCTTACATTGCTCTTTTTCCTTTTTGTTTCTTGTCATATCACTTCTTAATGATCCTGTTCACTATGAGTCTTATTTTTCAGCCTTTTACCCTTGCCTGGCCTTGTTTTAAAGAATATACACCCTTTTTCCCTGACAATCATGTATACACACTTGCTGTCTCACTACAAGAGGCGTATATACACTCTGTTCTCTTGAATAGTCACGTATACCACTTCCCCTTGCTTGTTTTCTTGGTTGAGTGACTTCTGGGTAGGATTTAAAGATTGTTGAGCCTTCTTAGGTCTCTATAGTGCCTGTTGAGATTATCTGGGATGACAGGAGGCTTGTTTGGAGTTGAATTTTTGGGCATAGTCTTTCTCTTTGTTTTCTATTTTTAATTCATCCTTGGTTTCTAGGCTATTTGCTTGGCTGCTTGGTATTCTTCTTGAGTTACTACTTTTATACATTGTAGAATTCATCTGTCAAGTTGCTTATTAGTCCATGCACTTTATTTTTAGAATATTGAAAATAAAATAAAAAAGGTATTTTTCATTGGTTGGTATTTGTGTCTTGGAACCTTTATCATTAGCTTAGCACATTTAGCGAAAGATCGCATTTTACTTCTGAGTTGCAGAGTTAAAATTGAAGATTGCACTATTTTTATTTAGCATATCATTCACTAAAAAGTTAAAGTTAGGCTTTGCATTATATCTATTTGTATTTTTATGCAGAGTCATAACACCATGAGTTTCATTTCCATACCTTTTTGAGTAATCACGGCCAATAAAATTTATGCTTTAAACTAAAATTGATTAGTAACGATTTTATTGTTTAGGGTGCACACACTAGCCTAAGATTTAGTGCCTTGGAATAGGATTTTTTGAGTAAACTTCTCCAAGGCAATTAAATCAACATATGTGTCTGAGACAGGGAGTTGAGAAGTCCATCGTATAATTGGTAATATCATGAGGCTCCTCTCATACCAAAGTTAATCATGAGGTCGCGTGAAGTTAGTTGAAGGGATAACCCCTAGATACTCACCTAGCGTTAGAGATATTTCTATGGAGTGATTCGTATTTGGGGATCTTTCTAGTGCCCATACCTCTATGAGAGGCGGTGCTTTCAAGGTCTCGGGCTTTGCTACCCTACCCATACGGTGATCCAGACTTACAACTGCTCGCCTGTGCATAGGTTATATAGTGGTTTATTAGTTGATTGACTTAGGTATATCATAGGTTACTTGTAGGGGTTATTATGCTTGTACCCTGAGTCAGATAAGGGTCGGACAACACACAACCTTTATGGAGGATTACCTCTCTAGGGAGATCTACCCGACTGGTTGTTAAGCCTACAAGGACCCTTATAACTGATTCTGCTACCTCCAAACTTCAACGGTGAGTCTTAGGTCCCTCTTGGATGAGACATACCTTCTTTAGTGAGGGAGGCCACTCAACCACTTTAGCCTATTTGCATGCATATTGGCCGTTTGAATTTTGGAGTTCTCTTTGACTACTAGTTGGCCTTAGAATTTTGTACTGAGTCTTCATTATCATGAACAATGGAGTTCCTTTTGCTCCCTCATTTATTGCTACCCACCCAATGAAATTCACTCATTTCATGGGAATGGATCCTTCCGCTTTTCATTATGGTACTCAGTCTATGCCTTGGGTCCTGTAATGATCCCAAGCCATTATGCAAGGATCATTACTGTTTTGGTGTCCTTTTAAAACTTTTTCTGGTTGTGGTATTTCGTCAAACAGTTTGTTGATCTATTTGTTTAGATGTGTTTATATGTGTGTATGCAGCAAATAACGTAAAGAGATAGCCATGGAACATACCTCAACCATATGCAGTAAGATAGACAAACCAAAACATCTAAATTCTTCTTTATTCATAAAATAGAGAAACCTGCTACAATGAAGATGTCGATCTGGAATGCTCAACAGATGGACAAGAAGATAGACAATAGATAAGAGCTACTACAAAATTCTCCCACTAATACAAAAGATGCCTCCAAAGGCTGAATAAGAAATGAAGCTCAATACAAGCAGATCTGAATGCCAAACTCTCCAGTTGAAGAATGCTACACTCCAATAGAAGGCTGAAACCCTCAATAACTCGGCCCTATTGCCAAAAGTGTCCAATCACCCTAAGAAATATTCCAACTGATATATTGGGTGATGGTAAGAACAACCCAGGTGACCAAATCTCCAAGATCCCTCTCAATCTCTATAGATATGAAATCCCCCACTAAATGGTGCGCCCCACTGGATGGCTGAAACCCTAGATAATTTGGCCCTGCTGAAGGAGGCCTCCAAATGCTCTGAAACTCTCTAGAAATATAGATCAGAACAATGCAAGTCACTAGGTGAAGTCTCAGGGTTAGATCTGAAGTGTAACCCCTCCAAACGGACTAGATCTAGATCTCAAAAACGCCCTCCTTCTCTTCAATTCGCCCCATTGCTCAAGAAATAATCTGAGCCATAAAACTGTCTCAAAAAGCACTAGATCTGATGTCCAAAGCCCTGCAATGAAAACCCAAGTGATAGAATCCTCAATGGCCCTGCCAATCTCCTACAATGAATCTCTCTCCAAATATGGTGTGCCCCTCTTGCTGGAATCCCTTAACTGGTGCGCCCTCTCTCTATCTGCACATGAAACTAATGTAGAATCCTCCTGCAACTGATTAGATCTAGAACTAGAATGGTGTGGGAGATTATTTCATCTCCGAGACCAAGCTTGGGACAAGATAGGTGGAATATTTCACCACCGAATCGTCCACTAGGGTTTGTTATGTCAAAACCCTCAAAACCCCCAATATTGGGCTCACTAGCTAGAAGCCAGAAATCAAAATAAGATCATACATGAATGAATAAGAAGAGGCCCTTTCCTTTCCTTTTTAATTTTTGGCTCACCTTGTCCCTCCAAGGTGACTTTCATTTTTTTAATATTTAATTAATTAATTAAATCACTTTAATTAATTANAGCCATCCCATCCTATAGTGTTTCTCCTCTCGATTCCAATGAGCTATTACACTGAGAGGTTCCTCCAAGTAATGTGCCCAAAATGACCTCTTCAGTGAATTCCATTGACCTATAGCTCAAAATAGTCAAAATCATGGAAATCGTCGGAATGCAACGAAACCAAAGCCAACATGTGCGGAATGGCTCATAATGATGGAATATGATCATCAATGCAAGATGGACCCCACAATGCCTCTCAAATACCCCTGTACTCACTCTAGCACCCATCTGGCTACTCTGGTCATCATAAATCTCTACCCTGTGATGATGTCCCAAAGTGGGGACATTACAGTCCTCTCTGCTAGAAAATTGCTTGTCGTCAAGCAATACCCAAATCCCCCAAAGAAAAATACCAGGATCCCATGTCCACCTATGGGATACATAGTAGAACCCATCCAATGATGAACAATAGCACACTCCACCCCCTGGATCCCATATTGGGAAGTGAACTACAATACTCTATGAAGAACAGTCCTGGAAGATATCAACCCTGTAAACCTCCTGCACCTGACCCATGGCCTCATCTCGAAATGAGTCCATCCTCCAAATCTCTACCAAGATCCACACGGCCTCCATCAACTGCACGTGTTGATGCCCGATTGAGGTGATGCAAGACCTTTGTGAGGCATCCGCAACCGATGCGCTCCTCTCAACATTGAAGATCAATGGAAAGTTAGAGTAACTTTCCCTTGCCATGGTCCAATCTCCCCTGTCGGTCAATGAACTGCTCAATCCTGTAATCCCTGGGTCCCATTCTAACCTATGTCGAAGATCCTCATGCTGACACTGCACTACTCTGACCATGACTGTTTGCCCTCTGAATACATCCTGAACCCTCCTCTCCTGGGTACTCTAGATAAAATACCTGTGACCATTGGAACTATTGTCCAAAAACTGTATCTGTATAGGAATCTTTGTAGAAGAAGTACCTATCCAAACCTCTCCATGCCCTATCATGATGGCCAAGCAGAAGAAAAGGTATCGCCCCATAGGACAAGTACCTACAGACCCACTCCAAACCAAACCAAGGTAGAGTGTGTGGCTCTCTGGTACAACCTGGGTCAACATGAACATCATGCTAACAAAATGGACTCCGGGGTCCCATGGAAAACTTGGAAGTTTATCACTTCCAATCTCCTCTAACTGCTCCTGTGTGAGACTAATCAATGTCAGAAGCCCTATGTTCTCATCTGCTATCCTCCTCATGTTGTTGTAAATGATAAACATGTCAGAAAAGGGTAACAGACATATCTCTAGCTGACTGTAGGACTGGAGAGCGTCACAGGCTTTGGTCAATACCAAGGATTCGACCAGAAGCTCATCCATAGGTATCCATGATCGATGCTCTCCTGTGGTCATCACTGAATCTCCACCATCCAGTACAACTGGAAGTAACTCCTCCAAATGCTTCTCAACCAACCTCCATCTCTCATCTCCCATGCAACTGTTGAAATGGTGAAAGTGATCTCTCATAACTAGGTGTTACTACAAAGGAGTGACACCTGCATGCTCCCCTAGGTGTGTCTCCTCCCTGCAAGGCACTTTACCCCTATGAATCCCACTGTACATCTCGGCATGTCTCTGTGAGCTATCACTCATCACTGTATGCTCCGACATACTCATGTCGCCCCCCATAGACTCAAGTTGTCTCATAGATCCTGGGCGTACTGCTGGATCAACCTCTACATGGAGGCCAACCACTCTCAAAAGACAAATCGAAGTGCCATCCATCATCTGATTCTCCCCTACTAGATCATCAACATCTCCTAGCAATGTGACTAAATGATAAATCTGAGTGTCCACTAGGACAGATGAAGTGAATCTCTGATGAATCTCCTCAAGAGACTCATCTAATCTAGACTCTGATTCTTGAGGGGATGTCTGTGTGCCTCCCAAGAATCCTCTAGTGCTCTCCAACTCCTGAGTGAGTTGGACCATCTCCAACACCTACTCCCTCAAGGCTCGGTAATACATCTCGCTCATCACCAGTAGGTAGTCCTTGTCTGTCAACAACTACTGAAAGTATGACCTCATCACAGACATTCTCTCTAAGAGAGTGTAAAAGTCACCTATGGAAAATGCCTCATCTAGGCTATCATGTGCCATGGATTCCCTCCAACAACAATCGGCCATCAGTGCCTGCATGTCATCAATGTGCCTGGCAGCTGCCATGATCATAGCCTCACTAGTTCTCAACTGTGTTGCTAAGTGGTGTGGCTCCTGATCATGGTCATGCTGAGGTACCCCCTCATGCCTCTCACTGCTAGTGCCATCGCTAACAACACTCTCTACAGAAGATAAAGTGTTGGACTGCCTGCTATCTACTGTGACAGTAGGTCTTCCCATACATAACTGCACATCATCCTCAACTGCTAGCTCCCTATGAGTCATATTGTATCTAGTGTGAGCAGTTGTATCCTCCTGTGCACTCAACCTGCTACTATCATCTGTGCCTGGATCCCATATAACTATGTCCAGACACATGCTATGGTCATATGGACTGCTAAAGAGTGCATCCTCATCACTGTAGGCCAATCTTGGAAGTAAATGCTCCATCAACCTGTCAACCTCTGCAATATGCTCAACTAATGGAGTCTCTAATAACTGTGACTCAATCTCCTCTAGCTGATCTGTATGTGTAAGGTCCCCTGTCTGTAATCCCTATATCTCCTCTTGGATCAGTGGATCTACATGTCCATGGTGTGCAACCCTCACAATAGGCTCATCCATCACATCTGACGTGCCACTGATCTCCTCATGTGACGTGGCTATCATGGGTGTCTGAAAGGGTGACAAATGTGTCATGACCCTCATAGGTATCTCATCATCTCTAAGTGCTAACATGTGTGACTCCTCACTAGTGTCTCCACTCTACTGAGGCATAAGGTCATCAATGGTATGTGATATGTCTGCTAAGACACTAGTGCTATCGTCCTGTCCATCCAACTGCCTATCCACTACACAAGGATCATCATCCTCCTCAAGCATGCAAGCATCACTAGCCCCTGTGCAAGAGTCATCATCACTATCCTCTGAGGTAGAGTCACTATCACTAGCCCCTATGCAAGAGTCACTATCATCATCCGACTGCTCTGAATCAACATCCTTCGCTCCATCCACACACACCCCATCATCACTGTCATGGTGCGCCTCAATAGTGTGCTTCTTACCCTTACCCCTACACCTATGATCTGGTTCCCAAGGCACCTTGCAACTATAGCAAAGTTGTGTGCTCCTAATGGATGTGGGGTTTCTAATGGGTGTGGGGTTACCCCAAAGGGCTGCTCTAATTTCCTCCCTCTTCTTGAGCCAACGTGCAATATTCTTCTTGTTCCAACTAGGATTTTTATAGGATAGGAACCATTGGAATGTTATGATCCCTTTGAAATTATTGAGGGTTTCATATTCCCTCTCACACTCCTCAATCCTGTTAACAATCTCCATTTCCTTCCAAAAATCCATTTATCCCTATGAAAGACCCCTCAGGTTTGTAGGATTTAAGCTCTAATACCACTGTAATGATCCCAAGCCATTATGCAAGGATCATTACTGTTTTGGTGTCTTTTTAAAACTTTTTCTGGTTGTGGTATTTCATCAAACAGTTTGTTGATCTATTTGTTTAGATGTGTTTATATGTGTGTATGCAGCAAATAACGTAAAGAGATAACCATGGAACATACCTCAACCATATGCAGTAAGAAGACAAACCAAAACATCTAAAATCTTCTTTATTCATAAAATAGAGAAACCTGCTACAATGAAGATGCCGATATGGAATGCTCAACAGATGGCCAAGAAGATAGACAATAGATAAGAGCTGCTACAAAATGCTCCCGCTAATACAAAATATGCCTCCAAAGGCTGAATAAGAAATGAAGCTCAATACAAGCAAATCTGAATGCCAAACTCTCCAGCTGAAGAATGCCACACTCCAATAGAAGGTTGAAACCCTCAATAACTCGGCCCTGCTGCCAAAAGTGTCCAATCACCCTAATAAA
>JASDQU011179322.1:1531-26089 GCA_032191745.1 Picea mariana | reverse complement strand
AGGTATGAACTAACTGAGAGGGGGGGGGGGTGAATCAGTTAGTGTAGATTATTAAAAAAATTCCCTTCGTTTAAATTTGAAACAATAATCATAGTGGCAGTGAGTCTTTACTGTGAAATTAAGAGTTATGAACATAGAGCAGATAGCATAAAGAATGGCAATCAATCACAGCATTCAATCACATGTAAGAGACACAGATTTTTCAAGAGGAAACCCAACCAGGGAAAAAACCTCTTCTTATTAGGATGTTAAGCAAGCTTTAACTACTTTACATCTCATCTTTTATGAGCACCAACTCATAGAGGCTACAACCTCTGATTACCAGCACCAACTGGCTGAGAGCCCCAACTCCCACAGAATTCCAGCACCCACTGGGTGGAAGCACCGACTTCCTTTTTNCCCTAGCACCACCCTACCACCCTTATTTGCCAAAATAAATATTGCTCAAATCAACTTGTTCATTCTGATATAGCTTGCTTACCCTTTCTGCTAATCTACTCTGCATTCTTCATTGTCTCTGATCTGCTGCTCTGCTTCACTGTCCTCTGCAGCCCATTCTCAGCTTCCTCTCCTGTCATGCAGATTCTCCTCTTCCTTTTCTCACCTTCAGAGATCTCTCTCTCTCTCACTTCAACAACCCCTCCAATCTCTGTCTCAGTGCATTATATTCTTTTCCACATGTAGAGGTTTTCCTTGTTTTTCTCAAATCCAATTGCAGTTTCCCTTTCTTCTGCTTTTCCCATGCCAGCATTCTCCCTGATTTTCTAAACTGGCTCTTTGCATGCCTCCTCTACGCATGCCACATCATGCAACGCTATGTTATTTCTGTCTTAACAACTAGTCTAATTTTAGACTGAAGGTCCTTCCACCGTCCAGAGTGATTAGAGAAACCCAACTGGAAAAATCTTCCAGACTTGTCAAAGAATATGAAGGACCCTTGCAAAACTCTGGGTTTAGCAATGTTAAGCTCTGATTTGATGCTGTCCACACCAATCGCGTTGAGAATGGCATCATTCGTGTGTTTCTTAAAGAAAATGATTGGTAACTGCTGCTGCTAGTCATGGCCGTGGCTAAGGCGTGCGTTTTTATCAGCGAAGATCCCCATGGGCGAAGGCTGAACTGGAATGCCAAATGGGTCACATCTATCTTCGCCATTGCCTCTGTTTCTATTTCAATGGGGGCGCTTGAATCGATTTGAGATTTCCTTCAAACGTTTCAAATGGGTTTATTGCTCAAATGGGTTTATTCCCTCTTTTTTTTTATTGAAACATTTCAAATGGGTTTATTCCCTCCTTTTTCATTGAATAACCTAACACAATGGGTCTCCTTTTGTAGAACAATTCAGAACCTAATCTCAACATCCCCACTTGGATATTTCTCTGGCATCATCTAGCTTCTTCTGCCAGTATCTCAACATCCCCACTTGGATATTGCTCTGGCATCATCCATCTTCTTCTGCCAGTATCTCAACATCCCCACTTGGAAATTGCTCTGGCATCATCTAGCTTCTTCTGTCAGTATCTCAACATCCCCACTTGGATATTGCTCTGGCATCATCTAGCTTCTTCTGCCAGTTCTCTTGTGCATGCTCCATAACCAACCGATTTCCATCAATGACAACCTTGACAGTCTGCGTCATCACTGCTATAGCCATATTTCCAACACTCAGTGTTGGATATTCTCTAGTGTTTTGGTTTATTGTCTTGGAATTGTATTGGCTATCTATATTAAGGAAGTTTTTTTGGGTTTTCTCCCCCATGAGGGTTTCCCAAGATAAATGTTGTGTATCTTCTGATTGTGTTTCTCTCAATGATCATATCTATGTTGTTGTTATCTAGTAAATTGAAAAGAAACCTAATAATAGCTTAAACCTTAACAATTATGAAACTAATTTTCTTGTAAACTCCACATGGGAGCACACAATTTTCATTATTTTATATTTTTTTACTCACTTGAGAATGCACTCGCACATTTTATTAAGGGAACAAGCGAATACTCACCCTATTTTTGAAGGAAAGCAACAATTATATGCAAATGAGGCTTATTTTGCAGAGTTAGGAATGTAAACATTCAACCATATTTAGGTAAAGGATGGTTTAGGGGTAATAGAGTCTCTCTTGGATAAAATAAGGTGGATAAATTTGTTATAGTATATTCCCCCTAATGTGTGAGGTCGGAATGGAAACTAATGGCCAAAATAAATTACACTTTGGTGGATAAAGTTGTGGAGTGGGGCCTAGTTGAGTGCACCAACCATATTATTAGGGAAGTACCAACAACAAAATACAAGGTATGAGATGACTCTATTCCCAAGGTAGGAGTACCCATTCTTAGATGTGGACAATCATGGTCACCAAATGAAATAAACTATAGATACATAAAGCATATAAAGAAGTCGTGATCATGGTCACAATAAAATACAAAGTGGATCCATGGATATATGAAAGTAGCAAGCATGCCCATGAAAGAGATACATGGTGGATCCATGTTAGATATATCATAGCCACAAACATATACATAATGGAGCTATGTTTCAATAATAAATCTGGAAAGGATGGCTAGAGAAATCAAAAGTGGACAACTAATCCTTCTAAAGGTACCAATGTCATAGAATTGAGTTGTACAGTCTTGCACAACTTAAGCAGTAGTATAAGGAGAGGATGCTACTAATGGACCAAGATCTTGAAGTCCAAACCTACCGAAGGTATGAGTCTGTACCATGTGACTAAATGATCTGATGTCAAACATGGGAGAAATGTTTTGATTACTAGTTTGATGTATACCATTAACAAATGTGACACAACCCACTGATAATGATAATGGGCATCAAGGTACCTAGTATATTCTAGAAAGTGTGAATATATGTGTTGAGGTTGAAAATTTGTAGAATCTATCAATTAGGATACATTGATGTATTCTCATTATCAATAGCGATGGAACCTAATACTCATGACTACAAGCCCTAAGGTAAAATGAAGTCTCTAAATCCAATTCGTAGAGCATTTATGCTTAAATCTATGGGAAGAGATCCATTGAAAGGAAGGAAATACGTCATCCCCCATAATCCAACATGAGTGAATAGAAGGATAATGATTTGGAAAGACTTAGACAAAAATTGTAAGGATATACTACCAAGTACTTCTCCAACAYGTAACAGAAGGAATAACACATGGTAGGGACCCTTTGAGCAATGAACAATAATGAAAACCACTGACAGAGGTGAGTAATTTCACCAATGATGAAAATGGAACCCAAGGTACTACATGAATTCCAATGTGTGAATAAAGGTATTAATGTTAAACGCAAGGGAAGCCACTCAGCCAGTGACAATTTATGAATTCCATCTACTGAGTACAACATAACATATCAATGATGAAAATAGGCCCAAGGTGTATCTCTAGGTCAAACTCTCGTAGTAATGTGTCATAGTTGATAATATCTAACCCACTAGTGAGAAGTCAATGGAGACCTTCCATACAAACATTAGTAAATAAACAAGATACTAACTATACTGAGATATCTTTTGGCAATTGGTAAGTTTGACATGGATGGTCAAGAGACAAGTGAGAAATGGCCAACATAGGATAAAACATCCCTTGAACATAAGCATGGCACAATGGTGAGTTGGGAAACATTTGACACAAAGTGGAAGAATGATATAAGTCTATGTCATAAGAGACGTAAAAAAACTATCCATAATGACTAGAAGAGTAACTAGCCAAACGAGTAATAAAACTAAAAAATCAAGGTTCAACTTCCTAAGTCCATATGAAAGAAAACTTGTTGAGTGAATAACTCAAAACTTGGTGCTTTGTTCAAGGGTGACATGACTCATGACAACTTCCAATAAAAATAGAGATCTTGATTCTTTCCCTCCTTTCTCTGGTTATAATATTTGATTTTTTTTCCTATTCATATTATTAAATATTTAAAAATAAGAAAATAATTCTATGTTACAGTGGAGGAAACGAGTTTCATATGAAAGAAAACCAGTTCCATGCACAAGGAACATACCTATGCAATATGCAATCAAGTTGTGCAAGATATTGTTTCCTCTAGGGATATAGGGTTCTAGGTTACAAAGGGAACAACTAAAAACGAAAATGGCTTAAGAGAATGTGGGAAGTGAGCAACAAAATGAAAGCTAAAATATGCAATAGGCTCAAAATTAAGCATAAGAAACGACATGCGATGTAGTCAATGCAACTCAAAACATAAAAACAAATGTGGGATCCTGGTGGGTATGGGTCAGAAAAATAATGATAAGAATCCATATGGATTCTATGAAAATTCATGGTGAGACTAAGAGGTATCTTGGGCCTATGTAAGAAATATTCATGGGTATGAAATTGTAATGAAGGTTCTAACTAGGGAACCCAAGAAAGCCAAACATTACCACTCAAATTACAACACTTTTTAAATTCCAAGAAGGATTTGTGTCTCAAATTTGTGGGATTGACCCAAAGGAAAAAATGGACGAGAAAATTTTTAATGCATAATGCAAGGTGGCGATCCTAACCTACATGCCAATTATGATATCCTTACATGTTGACATGGACCAATTATGGCTAAAAAAGCACTCATAAAGGCATGGTACTTTTGTCGCAACTGCGAGGAGTCAACCAAAAACTAGCAATGACAATTTTTAAGCATTATTCCTAACAAATATTAATAATAAAATTTCAAATAGGAAACTTAGACTATACAAAAGTGGGGAAAATGTGATTAAATAGGAGAAAATGTGAGTTTTTACGAAGTTATTTGTCATTTTTACCAAACCCTTGCTTTGAGAGAAACTTTTCCTACAAACTTGTGGTGAATATTGCAAAATATTCCACTATTAGATTGTGTTTCATTGAGTCTAGGTAGTTCTTCATCCCATTAGCTTCTTTTTTTTCCATTTCTTATCATTTTTCATGCAAATCTCAGCTAATGGGGACCCCTTTTGAAAGTGGGAGGGCACACTCACACCTCTTTCACGCATAAGGTGTGAATATATGGACCTAATTGAACCCTAAAATGTGTGAGTACTCACTCTTGTCCTCAAGGGAAAGAGCGAGTGACCCTAAAAGGATGAAAAAATATATTCGAACTTTCCCAAATCTTCTAGAAACTTGTATATTTCAATCACTTGGAGAGAGAGGGCCCAAGGAACATGAGGAGGTGGAATCCTTGGTTGTTAATGATCCAAAGGTTATGAATCCCTTTGTTCTTTTTGCTTTCACAAAATTTTCCAAATTCCAAACATGCGAGCTCAAAAACAACTATTGCAATATAAGATACTAGGATCATCACTGAGATTCATTCGTGATGGATGATGAGAGTTTGAAGATAGAAGTTGAAGACATATACTTCATTATATTCCTATCCCAACTTGGTGCACCTGTCAACCCGAAAGGAGGTGTTTGTGACAAAGGAAATTTGACTATCTAAGAGTATATAAATGCATATTTCTCCATGGGAACTCAAAAGAGGAGTTCCCAAGTTCCCATGAACAACATTTATATTTTGAGTCTCAAGATGATTTTACTTTTGATATCTTAGATGGTTGGATCCATAGTGAAACACCTAGCCACATGCCCACATTTATACTACAGGGTAGAGTGTCTATGACCCACATTATTTTCTTGGTGTACAAGGTTTTTGAACAATATGAAATCCCACCTAACAAAGTGTAGTATGGGACGACAAAATAACTTTTTTTACGAGAGTATGTTATGCAGGTTCTTCTTGGAGTGAATTCTAGCTATAAATCCATGCATTTCACTCCCCAACCTGGGATATGGGTTCCTAGGATAGTTTTGTGGGTGTACCTTATGCACAGAATGGGGGGTGGATGAGTGGAAAACGAGTTCAATGAGAACTTCTTTGATTGGCGGTCTCACCAAATTATCACCATTGATGACTACCCATCCATTATCCTGGACTTCCAGAGAGATCCAAAGTTACCACTTCCCCCACATGCTACTTGGGGCATTATCGGTAAGTACTAATGTTTTTAATTTTCAAATTATTATTTTTAGATGTTATGATTAAATAAGAGGTAAATATTTTTGGCATGTAGTGTAACTAAAAAAATATTTTGGTGACACAAATGTTCAACCAGTATGGCCTAAAGGATTTCTGTGACATAGGCATAGTGGTAGATATGAATATCGACCTGGGGGAGAGGTTGATACAATATTGCATTCAATATAGAGGAACCTAGAGAGCTTGACTTGGTGAGTTACCATGGCATATATTTATAAGGACCTTATCGATTTCACTTAGCATCAAGTGGTTAACATACCACGAAATTGGGTACAACTATTCCAATGTATGGTGAATGCCAAATTTTTCTTCTATGAGACCCATTTTGGGATAGGGTCAAAGGCCTAAATATTATTGTTATGACCAACCTTATACATATGTATTATTAGGGGATAGGATGCCCAATTTTGTAAACTATGCTCCACATTTTTGTACTTGATGATACATTAATATATATAAACTTTTACAACCTTATATTCACAATATTGATTTAATTTATTTCCATGAGATATATACATGCATGCTTTGGTTTGATTAATGAGATAGATTCCAATCTAAAAAATAATTATATAACTTGTTAGATAAATGATTAAAACTTCTCAGGACATGCACATAAGTAATAAAATCAAAAGATAATTTGAGAAGTTTCACCCTTAAAAAATTAAGGAGAAGTGTAGAATCAAAAAATATGTACATGACATTCAATATGACACCACTAGTTGTGAATCGAAGTGAAATACCAAATGTCTAATTCCATGTGAAATGGATTCCATTAGAAGTTCAATTACTGCACTATACTCAACCACATTATTGGTTTTCAAACTGAGGAAAGCACCTCCTGAAGACACAATTTGTCTTGTGGGAGAATAAATCACCCAAGAAAAGGAAGTGATGTTACAATTATAGTGGCTAGACCATCCATGAATCCCAAATATATAATTTATTCTGACGACATCTTCCAACCAAACACAAAACATGATAAGAAAATTCCAAAAATTGTAAAACTAAAGTAACTAATGCTATCCTACTAATATATGACAATTACAAGGGGAGATACCCATGCATTGCTACCTATGTGTAGTACCTCTTTAGACATATCCCATTGTGGTGATTGGGAAGCACATTCCCTTCATAACCAACTAACTTGTAATCTCCTTTTTTAAGGACATGCCTCACAATGTAAGGATTGTTCTGCATGTTGTTGAACTTTCCTTCTCTCAAGGAATCCTTGTTCTAATTGTAGACCAATACCAAGTACCCTTCAAAGAAGAATCGAGGGAATATAGAATTGTAACACTGAGCCTTGATGTGTTTCTTATGTATTTCATTCACCATGGATGCATTTCTGCACTTCTCATTGAGTTGTTCTAGGTTAACTAAGCACTCCTCGAGGGTAGTGGTGTCAGGGAAAAATTCAATTACTAATTTTAGTGAAGGAATTTCTCATTCAATAGGAAGGAGCACTTCCACCCCATGAATGAGTTGGAAAGGTGTAAACCTTGTGGTGGTATTAACAGAGATTTAGTAGGCCCGTAGGGTTGGGGAAAGCATCAAGTGCCAATTTATTTTACTTACATTAACTATCCACTAGAGAAAGGTCTTTAAGGAATTATTCACTACCTCAACCTTATTGTTATCCTATGGATAATAAGGTGACAAATGTTTCTAACGAAACCCCAACTTGGATGCTAGTTGATAAATCATATTATTCTAAAAATGATTTCCATGATCAGTGACAATATCCCTAGACAAATTGTAGTTGTGTCACCATCATAAACAAACATTGGCATGACCTCGACCCACTTGGTAAATTATTTGAAATGCATGATCATATACTTATTCCCCCTTGCCAAAGATGGGTGACAAGTTGTGAAATCAACCCCCCACTTTGTGAAATGGCTAGCGATGATAACAAGAGAAAGATGAGTAGGATGCACATGCATATTCCTTGTAAATACTTGGCATTGATGACACTTCCTAACCACTAATACACAATCTTTGAAAATTTATTGCTAGAATTACCCACTAGTAGAAAAACAACAATAAACGACTAAATAAACTACTACAAATTGCATATAAATGACTAAATTTGGTCATGTGACCATTAGTAGTTTATTGTTGGTCATTTATAATGTGACCAAATTTATGACTAAACCAATTTTAGTCATTTATTGGTTGTTTTGATTGATCAATTTGTTCATATATTTAATCGTTTATTTAGTCATGGTAGTCATTTATTTAGTTATTGTAATCATTAATTGATAGTATATTTAGTCATTTTTATTCACTAATTTTTGTCCATTGGTAGTATTTTTAGTCATTTGTATTAACTCATTTCCATCCATTGGTAGTATATTTAGTCATTTTAATCATTATTTTGTCATCAAATTGTCATATATTTAATCATATTTATTCACTGATTTCTATTAATTGGTATTATATTTAGTCATTTTAATTATTAATTAATGTCAATTGGTAGTATATTTAGTTATTTTTATTGATTGATTTCTGTCAATTGGTAGCAAATTCAGTCATTTTAATTTTTAATTGTCATCATTTGGTAGTTTATTTAATTGTTTTTGTTCATTGATTTTTGTCAACTGGTAGTATATTGTTACATTGTTTATTAATTGCATAATCATTATATTTACTACTAGTTTAGTAGTAAATTTTCATTTATATCATATGAATAATTTATTAAATACCATAAATTGTATAATGCAAAAATAAACATATTATTAAAGTTGAGTTAAAACACAAAAGTAAATAAAAATATTACATATACGAACAAGCTACAACATGATAAAAGTTAAAAGATTGATTCAACATCATGATAAAAAAAAGGTAATCTGCAATTAAAAAATATAATGCAATTTTGATGAACTGTAAGATGTTCATATGTATATATAATACAAAATGTTAAAATACGATAGTTTCCAACTCTTGCAAATACACCATGATAAATATCCCTAAACAACACATTCAAACCACTGCATAAAGCAGTGGACCAAGTTGTTTAATAGCTAGTACCTGATAAACATCAACTATGTAATTTTTTGCAAATATTTTAGTGGCCACCATTTGAAGGTTCCTTCTTTCTCTTTTAGACAGAAAACTCCATCTATTTTGTCTTCATAAGTGTTGGGTTTAGAAAAAGGTACAAATATTCTCCTTATTATTATGGTTTGTGATATATTCTTTGTTGACTTTTCTATTAATTAGAAGTAATTAGGAAAGAAAATGGTTAAAAAGTCTTTAGGAAATATTATTGAATGATATTAGATATTTTCTGAATTTTGGTTTGAATTGTTTTGGTTTTATGCAGAAAATGGACAATTGTTGTTCACTTAAGATAATTAAGAAGATCATGAAGATGCATAGGCCATTGAAGATCGAAGAAATCAAGCACAAAACGATTTAAAGGAAGATTGACTCTTTATCTTGAAATCTTCATAAATAGTAAAAGAAATCCCGAGGATCTCTCAATCCTTAGGATAGCTTAATTTACTTATTTCATTGTAATATATAAAGGATAGTGAACAATAGAGAGAAATGAAGAAATTTAACCAAGCATTCAGATCTCTTAATTGTTGACATTCTGTACAACAATCCATTGTAAATGATTTATCAGTTATAGAATTAATCAAAGCTTCAAGCATTTTGAGCATTTATGCGTACTGAGTTTTCAGTAACAGTATCTTCTGAAGACCGTGGGCCCAGTCAGAAGGAGTTAATGTCTCATATGTAATCATATTAATTCCATTATAGTTATGTGATTTGAATTTATTTTCAATAGTTAAAATAGATTCATTAATGTGTCGATTCTTTTATGAATTGGTTATGCTATTCATTTGCAGAGAATAGATGTTTCATTTGAAGATTATCGATTGTCGTTCCATTTCCAATTGTTGTTAATTTATTGATTGTGAATTCCTTTCATTTTCATTTGTTGTTCCTTTCACACACGATGTTCCTTTTATCAAATTTGCATTTGTTGTTCCTTTCATTTAATTCACATTTGTTGTTCCTTCTTTAATATTCAGTAATTCGTTGTTCTTTTCTAGTAGATTAATTAATCATTGAGAGATTGATTCATTAAGTGTTTGCGCAGATTAAATTACTATTTCTTAGATAAATGAATTCAACAAATTGATTGATGCTTTGATTCATGGTGTGTTATTGTTCATATTACAATTTTGTTTATTGAGTTATTAGTTTCAGAGTTTTTAGTTATTGCATGAAGAACTTGATTATTGTAGCAATCTAGATAAACTTAGATTTGTTGTAGCTGAATTATCTACACGATTTAAACCTCTACAACTATTTGGATGGACTTTGCTGACATTCTTGAAATAAAATATGAATCCTCGGCTGATAAATTAATGTTATACTAAGGTTGTTTTTAGGACATTGTAACATCTCGCTCTTGTGCGCACTTAGCAAACTTATTCTTTGAGGACACTTGCATGCAAGTGATCCGGGTCATTGTACTATTGGATTTTTTTATTATGATTATGAGACATTGTGGATTTGATGTTATGTTATTTTTGTTATATTTACATCGACAAGTGTTATTCACTAGGTTCTCCTGAGTACGTAGGACTCTGGGCATTGAGGATGCTGAGGCACCATTGAAACCCCTTGGACTCTGGATCGATTTAGGGAGTGGACTGTTAGGATTTAAATGTTGTTGATGTGACATATGTACATATTATTAGATATTATGATGTCGATTGTTGTTGCTGACATGATTCATTGATGGATGCAGGTTGATGATAGATTGCCGAATAGAATCACATGTAGAGTAAAGGGGTCATGCACGACAACCAAGGACATTGAGGGAGAGGTGTGGCAGCAACCATGCCACAACCTACAAGCACTCTTTTTGTGGCTCGAACTATAGGTTGATGATTACCTAGTTCGAGAAGACCTGTGATGCCGTGAGGGCAGACTGTGACAGTCGCTCGTGATGATTCTAAGGGGTGCGCAATAAGGCAAGGTCCTTATTCCTTAGAGGCCCTTAGTCTCCCACAAGATCACCTGACGAGGTATTGAATCTAGGATTTTGATGTCTACCAAATTCATTCAAGAGGTGAGTGGCACCCTTGGAGCATGTAGTGCATCTTGAAGGGTAGGTTGCGCAAAGAAAACATAAAGAGGCGAGTGGCACTCTTGGAGCACGTAGTGTGTCTTGAAGGGAACGTTGTGATATTAACTGGTAAGTTAATAAACCTAGTGCCTAGAAAATTATGCCTCGTTAGGACCTGGTCAACCTTAAAATGAATGATGTGATAAGTAAAGTTTAGTAAAAACATTTCCCTTAAAAACTATCGCCAAGCCTAGTGAATTGAAAACCTAGGTCTGAGTAGAACCTTTGAACAAAAAAAAAACTAATTAGACATGTAACAAGAAGGGGGTAAATAAATTCAAGCATAAATAATTAAAGTGGAAACTTTAATAAAGGTTTAATTAATAAAAGGGGTGTTTGGTTGTTTTTGTCTAAACTTGCTAATTTTGAACTTAGTTATAAAAAGGGGAAACTTTAAGAACGAGGGAAACTTAAAGAAAATGGGGAAACCTAAGGAAAACGGGAAACTTAAGGAAAAAGGGGAATTTCTAACTTAGTAAGGAATCTAGCCTTTGGAACTTTCTATTTATGAACTCAACTAGGAATTAAGTAAGGTGTAAGTCATTTAAGAATTATAAGGGAATTTTTGGACATCGAGGAGCGTTTTTAGGAATTCTTTTAGGTGGGTGAGGGGAATAGACAAATTTAATTAATTAATAAATTGATTTTCTAGTGCAACTAGGGGATCAAGCAGCATGTGTACAAGAGAGGTTTTTCCTAATTAAATAAATGAAAAATGAATCTAATGAGGGTTTTGGAAACTAATGACTAAGAAACTCTATCAAAAGGATGGAGGAGGAGGAGTATGGATCACATTTGGCTTGCGTAATGTTACATTGTCGAATTTTATCTTAACTAAGTTTTCACTTGTGGAAGTTGGGATACCCAGCTTAGGTAACGAGTGGTAGCTCGACCTTGCAAGGAAAGTTGGGTGCTAGCATTCTCTAGTATTGTGTGTGTGGTCCCTTTGTGGCTCGGGGGGCTCAGGGGGAAGAAGAGTACCCCTAGCATTGGCTGAGAGGTACCGGTGAGGTCACATCGGTTGGAAAGTAGGATATAGATGGAGGGAACGTGCGGGAGGACATCTTCATCTCATCGTTGTCGGTAAAGGTACGCCTGTTAAATTTATTACTTGTAGTAAAATTTAATTTACACTTGTTTATTTTACTGTAATCGGATGATGATTTCATTGCCATGATATTTCCTTGAGAACTTGGTTATGAATGTAATTCCCTTGTCGCTTGATTCATCCTGTAAGAAACATTTTTATCCACAATATCTTTTATTTTTGAGTTACTGTCTAATTGTGCGTGACCAGAATGAGCCCCAGACTCAAAACCTTGCCTACGCTTTTGTATCTCCTGCCCACGTTTTCTTTATTCCTTGATTGCATTTTTATTATTTTTGTTCTCCACGAAGAAGGTCTTGATGAAAATTGTGTTTTTATCTTCTGATTTCTTTATCCTTTAAGTTATTAGCCCGTGACTAATAACTTTTACTCCGATGTAGAAGATTTAGATTCAACTGCCCTGCTTTCCTGTGCATGGATAATAAATGTAGGATCATTTCTCTTCCCAACACAGAATTCTCTCCTGGGCATTTATACTTTCCTTAGCCTCTGCGTTTATTGCGATATTTTCTCTTAAAACTCGTTTTTCTTTGTAACCCCTCCTGTGAGTAGCGATTTACAATAATTTTGTTGAGCGAATTATTGTGATGTTGTTGAGCGATTTTCAGTGTTTTTATTGAGCAATTGTTGAGTGATTATCGTGATCTTTGAGTGAATAGTTGAGTGATGGCGGATAGCTCGCATTCACATGAATGTTTTGCATTACCGTTTACATGATAGTTTGCAGCTATAGTATTAATTTTTGCATTACCGTTTACTGTGAATTGTTTCTCTCTGGTTTATTTTGAATTGTTTCTCTCTGGTTTATTTGAATTGTTTCTCTCCAGTTCATATTTATAAGCTAAATATATAATTTTGATGGGTTATTTAACTGAAACCAATTGTTGAATGAGTCTCTCTATCCCCAGGTCAATCTTCAACAAACGTCTTGTAATTTCCTCGAAGAAAGAAAAAATAAATGAAGCAATATTAAGATCCGTATGCACCTAGTATCCTGCAATGAATAGCGGGATCAAAATTGCCTCTTTATTAGAAAAATAATTTTCTACCTAGAATGAGAACTACTTACAAGTTACAACTGATACTAACATCGTTTAGTTTAACGTTGGATAATTCTATATCATATCTCATAGACTCATACATGCAAAAATTTAGTAAACACATGTGTGATTATCATATCAATAAAACGTACTGCATAGAAATTATGAACATGGAGTCATGGGTACCTTTCTTCATACCCACGTATTCAATGGATATATATATTCTGTATAAAAGTTCTATATGACAAACCATAGATGTTTTTTATATGTTCTCTATGAAAATTGTTGATATCCTTATATATTCTACGTAGACAAGTCGTTGATATATTCTTTATATATTCGGCATAAAGGGTCTGTATGACAAAACATAGATATTATTTATATATTCTGTATGACAAATCGTTGTTATTCTCTATAAATTCTGTGTTGACAATCGTGGATATTCTTTATATATTTTTATATATTCGGTTTGAAAAGTCTGTAGTAAATATTCTTTATATATTCAAATTTATGAATTAAACAATAAATATATAAAAACTTCTTGAAAAGGGGACAACAACTCGCCCAGATTATCGAACCATTTACTACAAGAATAAAACCAATGAGAACGTTTTCCTTGCTGTAACCATTCTTTTCGATTGTTCCCATCCATTGACAATGCTGAGTTGTCAGGGAATGATTTGACTATCCATCTTTTGACGACGCTGATTTTGTCAGAGGATTGACAACAACGAATTAAATATTCGTGTATTAATAGTTGCAATGGTAATAGATTTATAATTGCTATTTGTTTCATTGTTTAAATTTATAATTGGTAATAGATTTATAATTGGTAGTAAATTTATAATTGTTATTTTTTCATTGTTGAAATTTATAATTGGTAATAGATTTATAATTACTTTTTTTTTCATTGTTTAAATTTATAATTGGTAATAGATTTATAATTTCTATTTTTCATTGTTTAAATTTATAATTTATAATTCATTGTTTAGATTTATAATTTCTATTTATAATTATAATTTTTATTTTTCATTGTTTAAATTGCAATATTATTGGGGACTCTTTATTTTAATTTGTTAACCGTGGATGTATACTATAAAAATAAAGGGCATTATTAATCGGAGAATTTTTATTGTGTATTGTAAAAATAACATGGAATTTTTTTGTTTAGGAGACTTTTATTTTTCAAACCTTACCCATGGATGTGTGCTGCAAAAATAAAAGTAGGAAGGGATCATGTTGAGTGGAACTAGAATTTTCTTATGACTAGCCTAGTCTTGTGTTAATAAATAATAAATTTTAGAAGTTTTGCATCCATATTTATTGTGATTGTTTTATTATTGAACTAGAGAAGTTAAAGAATATAGTTGAGTTGGATTAGTAAAACCCTTGATTGGACAGGTATAGTTGTTGCTTGATGACTTTTATGTTAATTTAGTAATGGAATTATGGTGGGTTATGCTATGCCTGGTACAATCCTCTGATGGTAAAGTTGATTATGGCTAATGAGATGCATCGAATAATAGCATGCATAAAATTAATTATTTGAAGGATAGTCTTAAATGTAGTTGAGCTATTAATTCCTTGGGTGGTTGAACAACCGTTCTATAATAGTTGTCTCTCACGCCCATGACTTGTAAGGCATTGAAGGAAGAAAGGTATAATGGTTGGATTTCCCTACTGGCACGCATTGATTGGCCACTAGAAAGATCGGGTGTCGATTATTTATTTTACTCATGAATGATGTGCTAACATGCTATGCCTTTTATGTTTATATGATGCGTTAAATTCATTTATGCAATATCGTCAAGTGGTGTCGTTGTATTAACGACATTATCTACCTTGCTTTAAAAAAATATATATATTTATCACTTGTTACACGTCGTATGTTGTCGTAACAATGAGGGTCGTTTCATATAATATCAGAGCCGATTCGGCCCACGACTTGGGATCACTACAACTTCTGTTGATTTGATATTGATATTTGTGTAGGTAATCATGCTTAGAGGATGCCATGGCGACAGACGACGTGGTGCTAAGGGAGGAGGCGCGATGCTCCCAGTAGCATCCACGCCTGAGGGGTCTAACCCCTAGGGAGACGAACAGGTTGTCAGGAAGGAACATATAGTTGTGGGTGATTTGGTTGGGATGATGAGGTCCTTTCAGAGGATGTCTGATGAACTGATTAGTCATTTGGATAGATATGAGGCCAGGGCATCGACACCTCCTGAGGGTCCACTGGACACTTTGATCAATACTGGGGGCATTCACCGCAAACTCGAGAAGGTCACATTTCCTAATTTCTTTGCTTCCCTAGACGACGTAGCCACTGAGGCTTGGTTGGAGAATATGGCAATGTTATTTTCACTTCACGACTATACCTCCAACATGAAGGTCTACATGGTGGTATTTCAACTAAAGGGGACCTCTCTTCTATGGTGGAAGAAGCTCCTGCCCCAATTGAACATGGTCGTCGAAGATGTGTCATGGGAACTGTTCGAGGAATGGTTTCGAGAGAGGTATCTATCTGAGGAATTCATTAAGCATCATCTCAATGAGTTCAACGCCTTATGACAGGGTGACCATATGGTGCCCGAGTATGAGGCCCATTTTATGGAGCTTCTTCGGTATGCTCCACACCTGAATACTGAGAAACGTAAGGTCAACAGGTTCTTGTTTGGCCTTAATGTCAACATTCATGCAAAGGTTAGGATTTTGATGCCTCAAAACTTGCATGATGTTGTCCAGAAGGCCCTCATAGCAGAGGAGGATATTATCAGTGAGGATCAGAGAAGGACTCCAGCGAGACTAGCAGGACAGGCGTCATCTGGTGTGCAGTAACATCAGACGCTAGCTATACATTCACCAATATATCGTGGCTTCCAAAGAGGATCCACTTTCACTACACCTTGGTGACTAGTTCCTCAACACCAGACTCCTTACCTAGGACCACATCACCAACAACAACATCGAATGCAACAACATAATTTTAGGCATATTCAGCAGAACAAACCAGGGTTCTATGTAGGTGGGTTGTGAGTTTCTACTTTGGGTGCCAGGAATACTGGACTAAAGAATGGGTGTTGGACATGTGGGGAGCCACATTACCAATGTGACTGCCTAGTGGAGAGGACTAGAGCATCTGGATCATCTGGGCCCACTACCGTGGGAGAGTTGGGAAAGGCCCATCAGATTCATGCAGAGGTGAATAACCGCCAAGCAGAGAACCAGTTAATTGTGCTCGAGACTTAAGGTACTATTGTTGACCAGACCATTATTATTTTGATAGATCCTGGTGCTACAGAGAGTTTCATTTCTGGTGCAACGCTAAAAAGAATTAAGGTAAAGGAAGTCAAACAAGACGAGTTTAGCTTTGTAGAAATGGATTCGAGAGCCAAAAAAAAGGTTGGTGGGAAGGTTACGGGTTGTAGCCTTAACTTGGGAGAGTTTTTCACTAGGTCCAACTTGTACGTCACAACCTTAGGGTTTTATGACATCATGATCGGTATGGACTAGTTGGAATCACATGATGCGATACTCGATTGTAAGATGAAACGATTGAGCTTGGTCAATGATGAGGGACAAATACGCATGATTGTAGGTCAGAACCAGGGAGTCTCCCTGAGGTTCATCTCTTCCTTGCAACTACAGAAGAGAATGCGCAAGGGATGTAAGCTTTATGTGATCCCTGAGTTAAACAAAAAGGGAATGGTGGAAGGAATAGAAAACCTTCTGGTAGTACGAGAATTTGCAGATGTCTTCCTAGAGGAGTTACCAGGGTTGTCACCTAAGAGGGAATTGGAATTTACCATAGAACTAAAACTGAGGAATGAACCTATAGCAAGAACACCTTATCGGATGTCGACCTCGGAGTTGCAGGCATGGATGATTTTAGGGGCTAAATTTCATTCATGGGCTAATTTTCCATGCTTTTTCCCAAAAACATATTCACTATTCTAAAAATTATTCACCCAAATTCTATACGATAGAATTATTTTACCTTAAAAATCGTCAAAATTTTATACAAACTATATAAAATCCTAAGAAATTTGAATATTTTTACAAAAATATCGCAAACATTTTATATTTTGCATATGAAGGATTAGTAATATTCGCCAAGGTTTCTACATTTTAAAATAAATTTCCATCCTTAAAATCATCCCTGGTTGTAGGAGTTGAAAATGCAAATGAAGGAGTTGTTGGAACTAGGACTCATACATCCAAGTGTGTCACCATGGGGTGTGCCTGCTATTTTCATACGGAAGAAGGATGGGTCATGGAGACTCTACATTGACTAATGCCAATTGAACAAGGAAATGATCAAGAATCAATATCTATTGCCAAGGATTGATGATCTGTTTGATAAGATGAAAGGAGCAACAGTGTTTTCAAAGATCGACTTGAGATAAGGGTATCACCAGTTATGGATCAAGGAGGATGACATCCCTAAGACCTCCTTTAAGATGAGGTTTGGACATTAAGATTTTACGGTTTTATCATTTGGACTGACGAATGCCCAGGGGTATTTATGAGTTTGATGAATGGGGTGTTCCACAAATACTTGGATAGGTTCATCGAAGTATTCATTGATGATATTTTGATTTACTCTCGAACAATGGAGGAGCATGAAGAGAACTTGTGCTTGGTGCTATAGTGTCTATGAGAGAAAAAATTGTTTGGGAAGCTGTCAAAATGCTCATTTTATCAATCGAAGATTCACTACTTAAGGCATGTCATCTTCGACGAAAGTATCACTATGGATCCAACAAAGGTCAATGCTATTATGGAATGGTTTGTGCCAAAAAATGTCCCCGAAGTGCGTAGCTTCATGGGTTTAGCGGGATACTATCGACGGTTCATCGAGGGTTTTTGGAAGATAACAAATCCGATTATGAAATTGCAGAAGAAGAACAAGAAGTTTGTTTGGACCGAGAAATGCATGGAGGCATTTCGGAGGCTCAAGGGGCTGTTGACGACAACACCGACATTAAAGGTCCATGATATGGATGTGGACTTTGGTATGCACTGACGCATCCAAGGAAGGCTTAGGCGGAGTTTTGATGCAAGATGGTCGAGTGATCACTTTCATCTCGAGAAAGCTGAGAAGGCATGAGGAGAACTATGAGACACATGATTTGGAGTTGTTAGCCATTACCTGATTGGATGAAAATTTGAACTTAAAATGGACCACTGTGGACTATAACACATCTTTATGCAAAGCGACTTGAACACACGACAACGACGTTGGTCAGAATTGCTTAGCGAGTATTATTTCGAAATTACTTACATAAAGGGAAAAGTGAACAGAGTGGCTAATGCGTTGAGTCATAGACCATGCATAATTTTGGTGATGCCTCTTCAAATGAATCTATGTGAAAATATTCTAACTTTACAGCATGATGATGACTGGTACAAAGAGGTCAAGGATTTTATCGGAAAAAACACAATGATGGTACCAAAATTTGAGGGATTTACTATGGATAAGGACAAATTATTGAGATTTAAAAGTCGAATTTATGTACCACCCAACGACAAGTTGAGGATTTTGATCCTAAACGAGGCTCATAGAGTAGTGTACATGGCTCACCCAGAAGTCACAAAGATGAGGGAAGACCTTAAACCCTTATTCTTTTGGAAAGGAATGAAGGCGGACATAGTCAACTATGTGGCAAGATGTCTAGAATGTGAGCAAGTGAAGGCTGAAAATAGACATCTCGAAGGATTACTACAACCACATGCTATTCCAGAATTGAAATGGGAGGTCATTTTGATATATTTCATTGTTGGACTGCCACTGACGGCAAGGAGACACGACTGGATTTTTGTGGTAGTCGACACTCTGACGAAGAGTGCTCACTTTATTCCCTTCGTATGATGTATCAAGCACCTAACATAGCTAGAGTTTTCATCAGTGATATTGTGAGGGTGCATGGAATGCCTAAGAGGATTATATCTGATAGAGGATCGATGTTTACACGATGATTTTGGACTAGTTTTCAAGAGGCCTTGGGAACCCAACTTAAATTTAGTACCACGTATCACCCAGAGACAGACGGGAAGACCGAAAGAAAAAACCAAATCTTTGAGGATATGTTGTGTATGTACGTTATGGACCAAAAAAATTGTTGGGAAGAGTTCTTTCCATTGGTAGATTTTTCATACAACAATAGTTGTCAAAGCACCATTAAGATGGCACCTTTCGAGTTTCTTTACGGGAAACCGTGTCAAACGCCTTTGAGTTGGGATCGGCTTGAGGATAGAGTCCTGGTAGGACTTGAAGCGATCCAATAAATGGAAGACCAAATGAAAACAATAATACAAAGGATCAAGGAAATGTAGGATCAACAGAAGAGTTATGTTGATGCGCATCGTGTTGATTGTAGTTATGAAGTTGGCGATTGAGTCTTCTTGTGGGTGAAACCACATAAGAGTTTGATAAATTTTGGTAAGGGTGATAAAATATATCCTAGGTTCATGGGACCTTTCAATATTGTGGAAAGGAAGGGGCCCATGGTCTATCGACTAGCCTTGCCTGATTCTATGAGGCGTATGCATGATGTTTTTCACATTTCTTTTTTGAGACATTGTGTTAGTTGTGATCCTACACATGTTATCGACATGAGTTCCTTGCAGGTATCGGGCGAGGTTTCTCTCATGGTGGAGCCAATCTGCATATTGGACCATCACATTCAATAGATATGACTTCAAACAGTAGATAAGGTCAAGGTCCATTGTGACAACTATAGTCCACACTCGGCGACCTGGGAGGACACATATGATATTCATCAGTAGTTTCCATTTATGTTTGATAGCAAGACATATGATACTGTGATAGAATTTTTTTCGGCACTTGCATACTGTGAAACATCAGGACAAAGTTTAAAACAAGAGGGGTTATATGTAACATCCTTCTCTTGCGTGCACTGAGCGAACTTATTTTTTGAGGACACTTGTGTGCAAGTGATCCGGGTTATTGTACTATTGGATGTTTTTATTATGATTATGAGACATTGTGGATTTGATGTTATGTTATTTTTGTTATATTTACATCGAAATGTGCTATTGATTGGGTTCTCCTAAGTTTGTAAGACTCTAGACATTGAGGATATCGAGGCATTGATGAAACCCCTTGGACTTCGGATTGAGTCAGGGAGTGGATTGTTAGGGTTTAAATGTTGTTGATGTGACATATGTACATATGATTAGATATTATGATGTCGATTGTTGTTGCTGACATGATTCATTGATGGATGCAGGTTGACGATAGCTTGTTGACCAGACTCACGTGTGGAGAAAAGGTCTCATGCATGACNGTCATGAGGGAAGACTGTGACAGATGCTCCAAATGATTCTAAGGGGCATGTAATAAGGCATGGTCCTTATTCCTTGGAGGCCCTTAGTGTCCCTCAAGATCACTTGACGGGGTATTGACTCCAGTGGTTTGACATCTACCAAATTCAATCAAGAGGTGAGTGGCACCATTGGAACACATAGTGCATCTTGAAGGGAACGTTGCAAAGAAAACAGAAAGAGGTGAGTGACACCCTTGGATAACGTAGTGCATTCTGAAGGGCATGTTGTGATTTTAACTGGTAAGTTAACAAACCTAGTTCCTAGAAAATTATGCCTCCTTAGGACCTGGTTGGCCTTAAAATGAATGATGTGATAAGTAAAGTTTAATAACAATTTTTCCCTTAAAAATTGTCTCCAAGCCTAGTGAATTGAAAACCTAGGTCTAAGTAGAACCTTTGAACAAAAAAAAACTAATTAGACATGTAACAAGAAGGGGGTAAAGAAAATTCAAGAATAAATAATTAAAGTGGAAATTTTAATAAAGGTTTAATTAATACAAGGGGTATTTGGTTGTTTTTGTCTAAACGTGCTAATTTTGAACTTAGTTATGAAAAGGGGAAACTTTAAGAACAAGGGAAACTTAAATAAAAGGGGGAAACCTAAGAAAAAGGGAAAACTTAAAGAAAAGGGGAAACTTAAGGAAAAAGGGGAATGTCTAACTTAGTAAGGAATCTAGCCTTTGGAACTTTCTATTTACGAACTCAACTAGGGATTAAGTAAGGCGTAAGTCATTTAAGAATTATAAAGGAATTTTGGGACACTGATGAGCGTTTTTAGGAATGCTTTTAGGTGGGTGAGGGAAATAAATAAATTTAATTAATTAATAAATTGATTTTCTGGTGCAACTAGGGGATCAGGCGACTTGTGTGCGGGGGAGGTTTTTCCTAATTAAATAAATGGAAAAGGAATCTAATGATGGTTTGGGAAACTAATGACTAAGAAACTCTATAAAAAGGATGGCGGAGGAGGAGTATGGATGATATTTGGCTTGCATAACGTTACGCTGTCGAATTTTATCTTGACTGAGTTTTCAGTTGTGGAAGTTGGGATATCGAGCTTGGGTAACGAGTGGTAGCTCAACCTTGCGAGGCGAGATGGGTGATAGCATTCTCTGGTATCTTGTTTGTGGCCCCTTTGTGTCTTGGGAGGCTCAGGGGGAGGAAGAGTACCCCTAGCATTGGCTGGGAGGTACCGGTGAGGTCACATCGATTGGCAAGTGAGATCTGGATGGAGCAAACGCACGAGAGGAGATATTCACCTCATCGTCATCGGTAAAGGTACACTTTTTAAAGTTGTTACTTGTAGTAAAATTTAATTTACACTTGTTTATTTTACTGTAACCGGATGACGATTTCATTGCCGTGAGCTTTCCTTAAGAATTTTGTTATGAATATAATTTTGTTGTCGCTTGATTCATCATGTAAGAAACCTTTATGTCCACAACATATTTTATTTTTGAGTTACTGTCTAATTGCATGTGGCCAGAATAAGCCCCAGACTCAAAACCTTGTCTGCACTTTTGTATCTCCTGCCTGTGTTTTCTTTATTCCTTGATTGTGGTTTTCATTATTTTTGTTCTCCATAGAGAAGGTCTGGATGCAGATTGTGTTTTTATCTTCTAATTCCTTTATCCTTTAAGTTATTAGTTTGTTCTTGAGAAGTCATCCAGGAGCCGAATCGACTGTCTTTCACTCCGGTGTTAAAGATTTAGATGTAAATGCCCTGCTTTCCTGTGCATGGATAATAACTGTAGGATCATTCCTCTACCCAACACAAAATTATATCCTCGGTGTTTATACCCTCCTTATCCTCTGTGTTTATTGTGATGTTTTCTCTTAAAACTCGTTTTGCTTTGTAACCCCTCCCATCAGTAGCGATTTATAGTAATTTTGTTGAGCGAATTACTATGATGTTGTTCAGTGATTTTCAGTGTTTTTGTTGAGAAATTGTTGAGCGATTAATAAATAATAAATTTTAGAAGTTTTGCATCCATAGTTATGGTGCTTGTTTTGTTATTGAACTAGAGAAGTTAAGGAATATAGTTGAGTTGGATTAGTAAAGCCCTTGAATGGATATGTATAGTTGTTGCTTGATGTATTTTATGTTAATTTAATAATAGAATTGTGGTAGTTTATTCTATGCTTGGTACAGTCCTCTGATGGTAGAGTTGATTATGACAAATGAGGTGCATCGAATGCTAGCACGCATAAAATTAATTATTTGAATGATAGTCTTAAATATAGTTGAGCTATTAATTCCTTGGGTGGCAGAACAATCGTTCTATAATAGTTATCTCTCTCGCGTGTGAATTGTAATTCATTGAGGGAAGAAAGGTATAATGGTTTGACTTCCCAACTGGCACATGTTGATTGGTCACTAGAAATATCGGGTGTCGATTATTTATTTTACACATGAATGATGTGCTAACATGGTATGCATTTTATGTCTATATACTGTGTTAAATCCATTGATGTGATATCGTCAAATGGTTTCATTGTATTAACGACATTATCTACCTTGCTTTAAAAAACAATTAAAAACATTAGCGCTTATTACGCGTCGTATGTTGTTTTAACGACGGGGGTCATTACACACATATTTAGAGCCCAACAATAAGCAAGGGGTATGTTACTTGTGACCTTTAAAATATTTACATTTTCATATCTCGTTCCTTTCAATTTGAATCCATGTATTATAAATAGTGAGTGAATTCATCCAATGCCCACAACAACACCATCAAACAGAACCAACACCCTAACTTTATGCCCTTCTTGGAGTTTATCAATACATTTATGACCAAAAAAAAACACATTATATTGAGATATGAAAAATGTTTCAACAACAATTATATTTGAATTATATTTAGCGTATTCTCCAACACACAGATAAGAAAATCCATCTACAACTCTATCAACAACAACAACAACCAGGATCATTAGAAGCAACTAGGATCAGAATAATATAAACAATAATGATCAAATTATTAGAACTTCTCCATCATTAGAAACAATCAAGATCTATTAAAAACTATTTAGACTTATGATTTTGTTAACAATACTCTTAAAGGAATCAATAACTTCTTATCATATTATTAGGAAACTCCTATACCTCTTTCTTCAACAGGAAAAAATTACTTATATTCCAACATGAAATATAAACATTACATAAAATGTCCATTTTCAAATGATACATATCTCCAAACACAAAAAAACGCTTGTACAAACACTTATAGGACTGCAAAAGACTACTACCAGAGATAACAAGGATGAGTTGTGTCAATAATAGAGTTCAAAGTGAATTCGTTGTTATCACACTTGAAACACTTAACCTTATTCGATTAGGTGTATGCTTGAAACACTTAACCCTATGAGATAAGGTAATATGAATTAAACATATGGGAATAGTATGGATTATAGGTACAGGACAAGTATATCTTGTTATCATAATTAAAATCAATGTAAACTGCTTGAAACTTATAACATGTATTACTAATAGTTCATGTCCGTAATCTCTGTAATTAGCACTATTACATTATGTGGATAACGTGCCATAAACTAGAATGATATGGATTTCATGATAGCTACAACCATTTCTTAAGTATGATTAGTGTTGTATACTCTTTACCTTGTAGTTATTATTGATCTAAAAATGAAGAAGACTTGTATTCTTGAAAATATTTGCAAGTAAAATTTATGTGTTAAAAGCAAATGGATCAACTTTGCAACACATCATTAATAGGATTTACTCATTCAAGATGCATATAAATAGCAGCATAATCAATGAATAGAAAACACATAACACAGCAAATGATAAAGGAGTTCACCCCTCTCTTGGGCTACATCTCCTGGTCCAGCTTCCAATGGATCATTTGTATTATT
>JASDQU011179320.1:5240-21701 GCA_032191745.1 Picea mariana | reverse complement strand
CACACATCCTCTTGATCCAACAGATCACGACTGTCATATCCGCCTTGCAGCTTCACCATATGTAACGGATATTGGTCCTTCGTACTTACCCCAAATCCTACGGCCCAAATCTTCTCGCGATTTCACCACTTCGCCGTGTGAGTTCTCAACACCTTCAAGTCTCGATCTACGAAACCCCGAAATGGAGTCAGACCAACATAATTTGGCCTTTTTCATTTCACCTTTTCTTTCACTTTAATGAATGTGCAGGTTCTCCTTGATCCAACAATGGTCGGATCTTATGCTCATATCTGATGTCTAAGATCTGTCCTCCTCTTCTGCATGTTCTTCTTGTCTACAAACAGATCTAACGGTCCTCCTTCTTTTAGGAATTTTGAAAGAGATCCAATGATCACTGATGCTTCTCCTCCCGAGCTTACTCATCCTCCTTACTTGGAATAATTTCTAAGTGTCAAGGGCCTCGACCTTTGATCTGCCTGAGATCCTGAGTACGCTATTTCTCTTGAGCTTTAGCAGTGAGTTAACCTCATCCCTGGTGCACACCTACGCACTGCATTTGACTCTGTGCTAATTCCTCCTAAGCTTACTTTGTTCCTGTTTTTCCATCAATCCACACTCTGATCATACCATCAATGACAAGATCACTTTGCCTATTAAACCTACCAACAATCCTCTGCACTATCTCTTCTGAACTTATTGAGCTTGCTCTACAGCTTCTTCCTAAAATACTTTTGATGCTCGTCTGTTACATTCTTCCTGTACTCATGCCATCTTCACTACTGTTCTTGCCATCAATGACAAGCATATGTTGCCTATTAAACATTTTCCAACACTTGTCACTTGTCATTTGGATATTTCAACAAGTACTTTTCTAGGGCTGATGTGCGCACCTCTCTTGGGTGCAAGTTTCAAGGTTGTAGAGGACCCTCTTGTGTGCATTACGGTTTTATGGTTGGGGGATCTTCTCTTGAGAATATAGAAAAGGATTTTTGGGTTTTCGTCCCTTGAGTAGAAGGGTTTCCAAGGATATTTCGTGTGTTCTTGTGCATGGTACTTCTTCTTGTGATCTTGGTTATTGCAACACTTGTGAATGGTGTAGTTGCATTTGTTTATGGTTCAAGTAAATGCTAAAATGAAATAAACCTCATGCTTGAGCCTAGCATAGTGAAAATTCAATATGTGCAACAACAAAATTTTGTGGTACTCTAACAGACCATCCTTACCGGACCTTCAGGATCTTCCTAGGAATCATAAGAATCGTTAGGACATAACATCCTAACAAGCTATCACATGGTACTATGACAGGCTGTCCTTACCGGACCTTCAGGATCGTCCCAGGAATCATAAGATTCCCTAGGATATAAAATCCTAATGGAGCTACCACTATTGACCAAAGCTTGCATATACATGCACAGATACTCTAACAAGCCGTCCTTACCGAACCTTTTGGATCTTCCTAGGGATGATCAATCCCCTAGGATATAAAATCCTAACGAAGCTACCCGTTGTTGGTCAAGATACCATAGTATCATTAGAATCACTCCCCATTTTGAGGGAGGTCCTTTCAAACAACACCAAGCTTGTCTTGAAAGTACTCAAACTTCACACGAGACAAAGGCTTGGTAAACACATATGCAACCTACTCATCTGTGCCAATGTATTGGAGATTTACGGCTCCCCTCTACACCATATCACGAATGTAGTGATACCAGATCTCTATGTGATTTGACTTATCATGGAACATTAGGTTCTCCATCATCTTTATACAACTATGGTTATCACATAAAATCACAGTGGCTTCCATCTCTAGATCGAACAGACCTGAAAACAACTTCCAAATCCATATGTCTTCATAACTGGTGGAACATGTTGCAATGTATTCTGCTTCTGCCGTGTTGAGAGAAATAATGGATTTCTTCCTACTTTTCCAGGAATTCATGGATGACTCCAAACTAAAACAAAATCTTGAAGTTCTCTTTCTGTCTGAAGCACTTCCAGCCCAATCTAAATCAGTATAACCATACATTCTGAAGTCATGATCTCCAGTATAACAGAGACCATAATCCAACGTACCCTTAAGGTATTTCATCACATGCTTTGCAGCTACAAGGTGAACACATATGGGATCTACCATATATTGACTCAAGGTGTTCTCAACAAAATATATATCTAGCATGGTATTCTTCAGATACATCAATGAACTAATAATATGTCTATATAGAGTAGCATCAACCAACTCTGACAAAGTATCAACCAAGAGCTTCAAATTTGTTTCCATGGGTGTGTTCATGGATTCACATTCCAACATGTCAAATCTCTTCAGTATTTTAACTACATACTTCCCTTGGTTAAGGAATATCTTCTCTGGGCTTTGCCAAACTTCAAGACCTAAGAAATAATGCATCGGGCCTAGGTATTTCATCTCAAAATCTGCAATGAGATTCTTCTTGCAATCTATGATGAGATTTTCTTCTCTTGTTAAGAATAAGTCATCCACATACAGTAGCAATATCATTGGCTCATCATTTATAACCTTTAAGTAAAGTCCAATATCGTCATGAAACTATCAATTTACTCTTGGTAAAGTCCAATCTCGTCATGAAACTATCAATTTTGCCATGCCAAGCTATAGGAGCTTGCTTCAACCAGTACAGAGCTTTATTCAACCTACAGACATGAGTCTTTCAATCTTCAACTTCAAACCCCTATGTTTGTTCTATATACATTTCTTCTTCAATAACACCATTTAAGAAAGTTGTTTTCACATCCATATGATATAACTTCCACTTCATTTTGGCTGCAAGACCTATGATGGTTCTGATAGAAGTGTATATGTCTACAGGAGAAAATGTTTCTTCATAGTCAATACCTTCCTCTTGAGAAAAACCACGAGCCACAAATATTTCCTTATGGTTTTCAATACTTTCGTATGATGCATGTTTAATTTTGTGTATCCACTTGGAAGATACCATATATTTGTTCTTTGATCTGAGAACTACTTCCCATACATCATTCTTTATAATGGACTAGTATTCTTCTGTCATGGAATCCATCCATTATTTCTTCTGAATGGATTCTCCAAAGCAAGTAGGTTCCTTTTCTATGAGATCACGCATCAAGGCCATATAGTTGGAGAATGGATTAGGTTTCTTTCTTTGTCTCATGGTTCCTTCTAGGGAACCATACTTCTCTGCATCTTGAATAAGTTCTCTCACCCAAGTTGGCTTTCTCTTTTGACAGATCGTCATATGGGGAGGTTCTTGAGATTACATCATATCATGATATTCTAGAATCTCATCATTAGGAGTAACTATAACTTCCTTCATGGGTTCTGCAACTCTAGGACCTATAGGTTCTTCTTCATATACTTCTTCAAAATGACATTTCATTAATATTTTGAGTGTTGCATCTTCATCAAAGGTTACATCTCTATTGATCTCAATATGATGGTAACCTGGTATGTAAATTATGAAGGCCTTAGAGACCTCATAGTATCCAACAAATATTCCCTTCTTTCTTGAAGGATCCAACTTAGTTATCTTTTCTTTTGGAATGTGTACAAATAATGGACAACCAAATATTTTGAGATGGCTTACTTCTGGCTTCTTTTCGGTGAACATTTCTTAAGGATTTTTGAATCCAAGTTCACTATGGGATAATCTGTTTTGGACATAAACTGTTGTTCTTGCTACTTCAGCCCATAAGTGCATTGAAATATTTTGATCATGAATCATAGTATTTACTGCTTCCATAATTGTTCTATTTTTTCTTTCTGCAACACCAATTTGTTGAGGATTATAGGTATTTGTGAGCTCTCTCTTAATCCCGACATCTCTGAAAAATCTTCCAAATTCATTTGAGTTGTACTCTCCTCCATTATCTGACCCGGGTATCTTGATTTTTCTTTCTAAGAGGTTTTCTACCAAGGCTTTCAATTCCTTGAATTTTTCGAGTACTTCATCTTTTGACTTCAAGAAATAAACCCGATTCTTACAAGAGTAATCATCAATAAAGGATACATAGTATACATACCCTCTTAGAGATGTTGATGGCATTGGATCGCATACATCTGAGTGGAAAATCTCCAAGATTCCTTCTGCTTTACTATTTCTCTTTGGGAAAGGATTCTTTATGTTCTTTCCTTATGCACATCCCTTGCATACACCTTCATGATCAACCTTTAATTCTGGTAAACCTATAACTACCTTTCTTACATATGGTAAGGATTTGTAGTTTATGTGAGCTAGTCTTTTATGCCATAGTTCACAAGGAATTTCAGTAGAGTGAGTCAAGGATACATCTGAGTGACCTTTTAACTTGTACAAACCACCTTCTTTTGTTCCAATAACAACTGCATATTCTATGTTGGAGTACTTCACAGACACCTAGGATTTCATTTTCCTAAGGTTCTCCCTATGTTTATTACTCATTATCTAGTCTCCTAAAGTTTAGGGAGAATATTCATCTAGGAGAATATTCTCTTCATTTTTCACTTCAATTTGATCAATTGACTGGCGTCTAGATGATACAATTGGATTATCACCATGCAGCATTGGGATCATCACTAGCTAATGCGCATTTTCCTTGGGATCATCACCAAACTAGCACATTACTCTTGATTCCCTGATCTCCTCCTCACTTCACTTTGTTTCAGTCAGTTAACTGGAGACTAATAGACTAGTTAACTTAGACTAGGTGGTAGTTCACTCCCGTAACTGCCCCAGAGACTAGACTAGGTGGCAGTTTACTCCCATAATTGTTGGTGTCTGTCCATATCACTCTAGAACACCACTATGGCACATTGGCTTCTTCCCCAGTGCACATTAGTTGAGTTATACATAGTATATCATGTGTAAATTATCATTCATTCATTTGGTTCATGAAAATTCTTCCATTCTTTCTCTCCTGCTTCTCTTTTCTCGTATTTTCTCTGCAACTGTGTATGTCAATTCCTATATAGATCTATTTTTTGCAGGTTCAACACATTTACATGGTATCAGAACCGACGTACTGCTAGGGAAAATACACACCAAATTATTTTTTAGGGTACTGAAGATTGAAGACAACGAAAAAATGGAATTTTCAAAAGAATTCATTCTTACACCATACATTGTTTTTTCATGGAAGGAGAAGATGATCATGCATCTTCAAAGGAGAGGATTTTACAAGTTAAACATGAACACAGATATAGAACCAACATCATCCATATAAAAATCCAAGTATATAAATTGAATGTATGAAGCGTTTGGAACAATTTGCAGTCTCATTTCTCTTGAACTCCTCTTTCACATATCCTCTTGTAAAACCCTCAATGAAGCTTGGACCACCATGGAAGGGATTTTTGGAAAACATGACGAGATGAGGGGAAACTTTCTTGAGGTGGAATTTCTCACATTGGATCCAAAAACCTTCGACAATCTCCAAGATTTATTTACCAAATATAAGGATTTGTTGTCGCAACTCAAAGCTTGCAGGGTTGATAAATCTAAGGAGGAGAAAAAAATGGTTCTCACCATTCTCTCCAAACTTGGTCCAGAATACTCAGTGTTTGTATCCACATTTCATTCAGTTAGATTCACATCTAGATCTACTTGGAAGATTCCCTATCTTGAGGACTTTATCGAGTCTCTGACACAAGAACAGAGCAACATCATCAATATGGGAAAAATCAAAGGCCCAAAGGTGCATGCACTTACTGTGCAATATGGTAGCATCCATCAATATCATAAATATAAAGAAAAAGGAAAAAGTAAATCACATGAAAATCCAAAGAAGGAAGGGTACTCAAAACCCTTCCATGATGCCTCTGAATCCAAAGGGGGGAAGGGAAGAAAAGGGGAGAAATGCACTTACTTCCATAAAGTATTCCATCCAGAATCTGCATGTATGTAGAAATATATAGATATAATAACCCAAATACTTCAGCAAAACAACCTTGGATAATTCATCCCCGAGGGTGCTGTTGAAACAGACCTTGAATTTTTGATCTTGTGGATGAAAAAATTTGTATCTTTGAGTCTTTGCATTTTATAAATTTCCTAAATCAAAAAATTTCATCTTCGGCTAATTCGTGATGCCTTTATGGTTCATTTTTGGACAAAGAATGATAAAACTCAAAATGAATATAAGTTTTTCAATATTATTCGAAATAATCTTATAAAACAGACTTTGATTTAAAACTTAAGGAATTTTAATTTACATCGAGATATCGGGATTTGGAGTTTTGAATGAACAAATATTCAACACAAATTAAACAGCGAAATCCCGATTCCCGATTTCCCGATACACTAATCCTTGATTAAAACATCATTTATTTAAATCAGAAGTTAAAGAGGTTTAAACTTTAAGTTAATCTCATCGCAAAATCGAGATTCGCGATTTTGTGAGAACAAAGAAACTTGTTGTCGTATTTTTTTATTTCCCGATTAAAACAGTTGACAAACCTTTATTATAAAAATTTATTCTACACAGATCACCACCCCTTATATATTAAATATCACTGATTGCCCCCGCTTCGTAAACATGAACTAATAATAAGACAGATGGTGAAAGGAAATTCGTAATTGATTGCCCCCATCTAGTCCTACAGACGATGAAAGGAAATTCATTTAAATGATTGCCCTCGTCTGAAAATATAAAATAGACAACTTCACCGGGGTACTGAACAGGCCTACTGGCAGTGAAGCAATGTCTAAACATAACATTAATATTCGAAGCGGTGAAAGGAAATTCAGTAAAGAGGGACAGATAACTTCACCGGGGTACTGAACAGGCCCGCTGGCAGTGAAGCAATATCTGAGGTATCTGTAAGGTTGTCACACTTATTTATAATTCTATTCTAGTTACCAATTTTTTGAAAACTGGATATTCGTCTTCAGTCAAATAGAGCTTCCCGGTTTTAAATTGATGAATTTTATTTCGATTGATGCAAGCTGAAATGTTCAATAATCCATTGAGCTTCTAAAGATTGTTCTAATCATCTCAATACTAACTCAATTTTGGAATGAGAAGGAAAATTTTGAAGAAGACTGTAGCTGAATTTCAAATAAGTAAAAAATTATGTAAAGGTTTACAAAGACTTTATCTTTTCTCTTTTCTTACTCCTTGATCAGTTTATCAGAGATAAACCCTTGACCCCATCACCCAATGAAGGCACTGAGTCTGCATGTTCTCCTCGTCCCGCAAGGAGACGAGGTCCCCAGTTGGAGCCTATGTTGAAACAGACCTTGAATTTTTGATCTTGTGGATGAAAAAATTTGTATCTTTGAGTCTTTGCATTTTATAAATTTCCTAAATCAAAAAATTTCGTCTTCGGCTAATTCGCGATGCCTTTATAGTTCATTTTTGGACAAAGAATGATAAAACTCAAAACGAATATAAGTTTTTCAATATTGTTCGAAATAATCTTATAAAACAGACTTTGATTTAAAACTTAAGGAATTTTAATTTACATCGGGATATCGGGATTCGGAGTTTTGAATGAACAAATATTCAACACAAATTAAACAGCGAAATCCCGATTCCCGATTTCCCGATACACTAATCCTTGATTAAAACATCATTTATTTAAATCAGAAGTTAAAGAGGTTTAAACTTTAAGTTAATCTCATCGCAAAATCGAGATTCGCGATTTTGTGAGAACAAAGAAACTTGTTATCGTATTTTCCGATTTCCCGATTTCGCGATATAGTTAATCCTTAAATGAAGTTTGGAGTTAATTTAATTAATGTTAAGCATGATTAAAAGTAAATAATCATATCGGGATATCGGGATTCGCGGTTTTGTGAGTAGTAATTTTCATGTCATTGAATTCCCCGATTTCCCGATCCCCGATTCCCGATTAATGAATGCTCGATTAATGAATGCTCGATTAATGAAATCTTACAAAGGTTTAATCTGGATTAATTAAGATAACAAAAATGTCTTAACTTAAATAATGTATCGCGATTTCGTCGATCGGAGTTCTTCGATGACTTATTTCTTTGACATCAAAAGTTCCAAAACTCCGATACAAGTGTTCTTAAATTTTAAATCAAGATTAATGCTAATTAATCACTCTTAGAAACAATGTTTAAAGTTAAACTTTATGTCAATAATCTTTAATGCGGCAATTGTCCAATTTAGTACGTTTCTATTATATTTGAAAATATTGGGAAAGCTCAGGTACAAATATTAAATGCATATATTCGGGGATATCTTTTGCATTAATTTCATAACAGAGGTACGAATCTCAATATTTTATGATATATTCGAAGTAAATTTTCAAACATTTACATTATCATTTCAAAGCTGAATTCCRCTCTGTTACAGGTATTCAAGTAAACACAGAGCTATGGYGCCCAAGAAGGCTTCAAAGAAAACTGAAGARMAACCWGAAGGCRATRTTMTTTCCGWTACYACTGCATCTGGGGTAGTACAYTYYGTCAARTCWTGGGCWRCAATTGCAGAAAAAKTCGAGGRTGAACTYAAATATGMRGACACTGGTGYRGACAACCATCTYCGAGATATCGYCGAGAYYGAGCTGCATAAGGTTGYTGYGCRCCCGAGACTTRTTTCATATACTGATATGATTACCTGRGCACTGGATAAAGTAGACRTTCCGACCAGAAGTATTYTGAAYGAACAAGRAKCTRTCATCGGCTCATTCAGACCCGAACATATCCAAGTAATGTATAAKCTCTCGCCCAATTATAGACACACTTATAATACTGAGTTTGTAGCTGCATTTCAAAGAAAAGAGTGTGTTGAAGGTGGCCAAACATACCCTGACATGATAAGAGGATGGTCCAGAGATGAAAACAAGTTTAGGGCTAATGAACATGGAATCTATGCCACAGCTTCTTTAAATGAATATATGGTGTATTTAGGAATGATGTTATGTAGACTTTTTGGGAGAAAGGATCCTTTTCACTTTAATGYAGACTGGACACCTTTCTTAGAAGAAGTTTCAGAGGGGCGCAGTTTCAATTGGCATAAAATTTTATCAGACAACATCGCTTCAGAGGTTATAAATTACAAAACAGCTAGGTCAAAAGGATAGCCAGTGGCCTTTTATATGTCAGCTTATATAATGGATGCCATTTTCTTTATGACTCCTTTCCCACTTATGAATTGGAGTTGGAATGCCTCTTGCCCAGAACCTATCCATAAGTACCACTCAGCTCTGTGGGAAGAAAATGCAAAAAACTCTTTTTATGAGGTTTTCCATTATGTAATTATTCCTCTACATAGAATTTTCTTGGGATGCGAACCTCCTTGCATTTCCAATACCATCATAGAAAATCTCAAATCAGTTGCCGACTGGTTCATTGAAGAAAATTTTTCCTATGTGAGAGTTTATGGCTGTTCTATTCCGCCTCATGCATTGCCCAAAATTTTACCAGACAGGTTAATATGTAGAGAAGTGGCTTATCAGTTGGTAAATGGTGGTATTGGGCTAGAATTAAAAGCTTAGCAGAAAAAGGCATGGCCATCTTTTCCTGTTTATCTAGGAAAGTTTGATTTATTAAACATAGGTCATGCTAAAGCAGAAGCAGAATCGTTGAGTGAAGTGAAATTAGTGGATATAGAACACAGGAAACATGATCCATACCAAATAATCAATCGGCATGTCACACAATGTGGTTTGAAAGCATATGAACATGAGGTCTCAGTTTATGATGATGTTTTTAGAAATGCTAAATCTTATGAGGAAGTTCAGAGCAGAGTGCAAACCTTGTCACCTGATGCACAGGTGGGGTTTGCATCTTTTCAAAGAAATAGAAGGCAATGTCTGCCAAAGATCTTACAAGGTGAAATGCCAGCACAACAGCAAGAAACAATTCCTCCCGGGTTTGAAACCATTATTCAGTATAATGCAAGTGATAAAGATAAATTGAAAGAGTCTGAAATACCTCCTCAAAATATAGAGGATTCTCAGACCAAAGAAACACAGACAGAGAAGGGAAAAGGAATAGAAACAAACCCAATAGACCTTGATGATATTCCAGAAAAGGTTGGGGGAACAGCTTCACAGGAACTTGGTAGCCCTATTACAACATTGACTCCACTTCAGTCAACTTTTGGAATCCCCCATGAAGGAGTTATGTATGTAAATGATTTAGAGCCAATCACCAGGGATGAAATTCCTTCATTTGAGTTTTTTTTAGTAAAAAACAAAGAGCTGTCTTGAAACAGGAATTACATCTTGTAGGAGAAAGAACAGTCAAAAAACATAAAATTATCATTGATGGAAAGAAGCTAAATGAAGGAGAATTTGCTACAGAGCTAGCAGGAACCATGGGGGCTATAGCATCAGCCAACATGTACTCTGTAGGAAATCTAATCACTATGATAGAGCAAAAGGATAGGGAAATAATGCAGCTGCAGGACAGATTTAAGGAGAATGAAAAAATTATTGGCCGGGGAATACAAAAAGGACTAGAGCAGGCTAGGCTCAAAGACGTCCAAGAAATCCAAAAGTTAAATGAAAATTTAGATGAGGCTAAAAACATGATACAGGTTACTCAGGAACAAGTCCAAAAGCTGGGCAATGAAAATAAATCTCTGCAAGATAAAATCATTTCGATTACTAATCAAGTGATTGAAATGGAACATTTCAAGACTAAAGCATCAGAGATATATGATAATATCGAGGAAGAACAACAAAATATATTCTGTAATCTGGAGTTCATCCAAAATTATTTTCAAGAATCTGAGAGGTCTATGGAAAAGGTAGTGCAAAAAGAAAAAGAAGCTAAAACAGCAAGGAATTCTTTCCAAAAGATAATAACTTCTTTACAAAAATAAGAAGATGGAAAATCACAGAAGTTATCCATTTCAGAGAAGATGAAAGGAGATATAATGATAAAGGTTTGGGAAACCAAATTGGAAGGATATAAAAGAATTACAAAAGAAGTCAATGAAGATTGTCAAAAGATCTTTGATTATGTTGAAAAAGATTCAGTGCATATCGGTACAGGTGGCTTTTCCGAGTTGTTAGGAGAAATCAACATTAACAGGTATCAGCTGAAAACAAAAGGAGAACTTGAAGAAAAGAAAACGGAAATCTCAAATATAAAAGTGATCAATATCGCAGAAATCGACAAGTGGATGATAGCTTCAAGCTCAAAATTGGAGAAAGTTAAATTCACCGAGAAAAGAATAGAAAGCCAGTTGCCAGGCCTACAAAAAAGTTTCTTCTCTTTTGAAGCAAACGAAGTACCAGAGGCTCCTAAAGTCTTGGTGAAATTTTTAGAGAAATATGTTCAATACATTGAAGCAGATAAAGAAACTTCTTCAACTCAAAGTTAAAAACTTTGTAAATATTTCTATTTTTAGAAATTTTGAAATAAATTGTAAACGGTTGACATTGGTTTATGCAACCGAAATATTAGGAAGTTGGTTAGTTACCAACGGAAGATTTTGATAGAAATGTATAAATATAGTTTCAAGAGGTTGAAACAAGGCTTCAGAAATTTTGGAGAAAGCCAATTTTTGTACTGTCATCTTTAAAGTTTAGTGCAATATAATTCGCGACAAGATTCTGGATCCTGCAATTTCGTGACTATGTTTCTTCCCCAGTCTATCATCATTTGTTAAATCTTGTTCTTTATGTGTGTTTATAGCAAATAAATCAATTTGATATTATAGGCATTGTTGTTTATTGTTTCAGATTGGTTTGGATGTTGAATGTATTACAGTTTTTCCTCTGAGATTACTTTAGTAATTTAAGACCTGTAATCCTTCTGTTCCTTAATATTTCTCTTTGTTAGAAATCCTGTTTCTCTTTCATTATTGTTAATTGAAATACAAGATTCTTTCCAGATAAAAGCCTTATATTTCTCTCTGTTGTGTTTCATTGTCTACAATTTCAAAATTGTCACAAAACCAGAAAACGGCCTTGATTGTTTTTTTACATTACTGTTTTAAATTTTAAAGTTGTTTCATCAATATAATCTCTAAAAATCTGAAGTAACCAATTGATAAAAACCCTTTTACAAAACCTTTAAAGACTCCATCACCCATGACAGTCCCTAGTGGTAGACAACCAAACGTAGAACCTGGTCTTCAAGATCAAACCAGCATTGCCTTAAATTTATTTAACACTATTCTGCAAACAGCAAGCAATAGGGATGAGTTAGAAAGATCGTGGGTTGTTATCGAACGTGACATTAGCATCCAAGAGCAACGTGAAGCGAGACAGAGACAGTTGAGAAACTGAATCTGATCTAGTTTTCATTTGTTTCTTTATTTTAAAGTCTTATCATAAAAATCTGTTTCGGATGCCTTGACGGTGTGTTTTATAGCCTTAAAACACAAACTCAGGAACAACAGGTGCCAAGAAGAAGAAGCCAGAAGATCAAAATCCCAAGAAAGACAATTCTAACCATGCCTTGATTGTCATCAACTCCTCTCACGATGGTTGGATCGTAGATTTAGAAGAATCACATCACATGGATGCCACAAAATAATTATATTCTTCATTGGATGCATGCAAAGGTCCTCCTATTATGATGGGGGACAACTCTCCAGTCGAGGTCACTGGCAAAGGAAGGATTGAACTCACAAACAGAAGATTCAAGAATGTGTTGCATGTTCCCAAACTTTTCGTCAATATTCTCTCTATCTATTAGATGACAAACTTCGGAACCAGAAATAGATTCATATTCACACGTGATGCAGTGGATATCTATTACATTCAAACCAATTCCATGGTTGCTACTAGTGAGGTAAATCATCAATCTAGACTCTACACATTTTATGAATTTATTGAACCAGATTATGCATTACTGCTTACCCATGCTAATGAAAGCAGTAGGATATGGTACAAAAGGTTCATGAATTTAAATTTCAGATATATGCAACATCTTAGAAAGTATGGAATGGTTTATAGTCTACCCAACATCTACTTCTCCAAAGGAATTTGTGAGGGATGTGTTCTTGTAAAACACCCTCAAGAGAAATTTGACAAAGTAAAGACTCAGAAGGATTCCTTTCCTTTAGATTTGATCCATAGTGACCTCATGGGTCCTTTTCTGCATCCATCAATCAGTAAAGTGAGGTATGTGCTAATTTTTGTTGATGATTTCTCACTCTTCACATGTATTTACTTTCTCAGGAAAAAATCAAAGGTCTTTCAACACCTCAAATATTTCAAAGCCCTTGTTGATACACAGTCAGGAAAGAAAATCAAATTCCTTTGAACTGATAACGAGGGAGAGTATTTCAACCATGAGATACATAATCTTTGTCATGATGTAGGGATTCAGTTGAAACACATGATTCCCTATACTCCGCAACAAAATGAAGTTGTTGAGTGGAAAAGTAGATCTCTAAAAGAGATGGAATTTGTTGATTAAGGTTGGTTGTCATTGATGTCAAACCTTGAAGAAAGCCCGGTAGTACAAAGGTTTGGGTAATTGGCCAAAGTTTGTTTGATGTAAATATGACTCATTATTTTCTTGTCATGTTTGATAATAATTACAAATGGATGAACTCCAAAGTGGTCCCCTTATGGTGAAAGCCCTCACAGTAATACACTTTGTGGATTGAGTTATCCTAGAAGTATGGTTAGAGAACCCATGATTATTTATGGAATAATGAGATGAAGGTCAGTGAATTTTTTAGTGAAACTATCCTAGATGGATAGTGCTTGTCATGCCATTTCTGGTGGTATGTGGAACATCACATAACTCCTCATGGTTAGAGAGTTATGGCCATGAGAAGTTGGAGAACCCAAGTTTGGGTAATGGAACCAAGTTTGTTTGATGGGTAATGGTATGATTTTTTATATATTTATAGGTAATACTATTCTATATGGATAGTAAATGTCATTTCATTTCTGGTGGTATGTGGAACGTCACATAACTCCTCACGGTTTGAGAGTTATGGCCTTACGAAGTTGGAGGACCCTCATATATCATCTAGAAGCACCAAAAGGTCAAAGTAGTCAAAGTGGTTTAAGAGATTTTAGAATATAAATAATAAAGTGAAGTGATGAGTGTACTATAATTCAAAGTGAATACAAAATAAATTGTCTAAATAATAAATTTATTGGAAAAATTAGAAGTGGGTTAACCCTAAAATAAGGAAAGTGGGCAAAGTGACCTAGAAGATGTTTTTAAGGAAGCTACTTGGAGAGTATAAATAATAGGAAAGTCTCTCTCACTTTAGATCACACTTGATAATATTGAATATATATAGGTGTATGAGGTAACCAAAGGATATATAAGCCAATTTTCAAAGGGAAGGTGAAGAAAAGAAGGTTGAAATTCAAGGGAGGATAAATTATTTTGATGATGCTTTCTAAGGTTGATTACAGGTTGAGGTACAAGTTGATGCATGGTTCAGGTTTATTGGTACAAGTTTATAGTGGTATATCTCATAGTGATAGTGTGAAAGTGGTTCCATCATTCTACTTCTACTTCAGGGCAGTTGGACAGGGCAAGGACAGGTGGTTGTAAACGGAGAACATAGAGGGTTGTAGACAAAGAATAGGGGAGTTCGATCTTCCTTCAGGTTGTGGCCTGAGAAAAAAGGGGGTTGGAGCCTCCTTCCATTAGTAGCTGGAAAACAAATGAATTTTGTGCTTCCAATGAATGTAATTCTTCAAGACATATAAGAAAAAGCGTTCTATGGTTTTCTCCCGCTTTGGGTTTCCACGTAAAACACTGATGTATTGTGTATGTGTATGATTGTTCATTTTTTCATTTCTTATTTACTCTGTAGTTATTGGATGATAATGCTACATTGATATAACACTTGGATTATATGTTTAAAACAAATTAAATTTCTCTATTACTGATTCACCCCCCTCTCAGTAATCCAACAAAATCTTGCATGCTACATGCAAAGTCAATTCCATGGAGATTATGGGTCGAAGCACTTAATTGTGCAACCTACATCCAAAACAAATCTCCCCATATATTTTTCAAGTATAAGACCCCCTACAAGGCTTGGAGCGGCCTCAAACCGAAAGTGACCCACTTCCACATTTTCGGTTCACGTGCATGGGCTAGGATTCACTATAAAAAGAGGAAGGAACTTGATCCACAGAGCACAGAGTGTATCTTTGTTGGATACCCCAATGCTAGGAAGGGATACAAACTCATTGATATTTTCTTGGATTCGCTCATCATTGAGTGTAGTGTCCAGTTCAAGGAAAGTGTCTCCCATGTATCTCAACAGCCTCATGCAAACACCTTTAATCTTCCACCTTTCATATATGATGAGCATGCACATACCGACTCTTCTTCAGATGAGAGTTCTGATTCAAAGGATTCAGATGATCCAGATACAGATTTAGTGCATCCACATGCATATGCAGAGCCAGAGAAGAGGCCCAAGTGGGCCAAGACTACTCTTCAAGATGCAGGGGATCTTGTTGGGGATCCAACTGATACTAGGAGGACTCGATCTGATTTCAAGGAGCCTCCTCTTGCACTCACTTCCACTAAACCTATGCCACCTAGGAATATTTTCTTGGTTTAGTCTTCAGATCCACAGTCTTATGGTGAGGCTACTGGAAATCCCTTTTAGGAATCCACCATGCAAGGTGTAAAAATCCATCCTCTAGAACTAGACTTGGGATCCGGTTCCCCTTCCCTTAGAAAGGAAACTTGTCAGGTGCAGAAGGGTCTACAGGACCAAGAGCACAACATATGGACAATTTAGCAGATATAAAGCCAAGCTAGTTTCCAAAGGATTTCAGCAAGTGCATGGCATTGACTATGATGATAACTTCACTCCAGTAGCGAAGATGGATTCCATACGTTTTACACTTGCCATTGCAATAGGCAAGGGATGTGAATTCCATCAGATGGATGTGAAGAATACATTTCTTCGCCGTGATCTCTCTGAGGAGATCTATATGGAGCAGCCCCAAGGATTCATGCAGGATTCATATTTGGTCTATCGACTGAAGAAGTCTCTTTATGGCCTCAAGCAGGATTCAAGGGCATGGTATGCCAAGATGGAATCCTACCTGTTTTCATAGAAATTTGTACGTTGTAAATCAGACCCTAATGTTTACATGCTCATGACGATTGATTCACTTATACTCCTAGTTTTTTATGTTTATGATTTTCTGATCATCGGTTGCTCGACTTTAGTGATTTTTGCAGTCAAGAGTATTCTACATGACAGGTTCTTGATGAAGGACATGGGTCTTCTACATTTCTTCCTTGGACTTGAGATCAGTCAGAATGCATTAGGAATCAAACTGCCTCAGTCCAAGTATGAGAAAATTTTCTTGAGATATTTCACATGACAGACTAAAAGTATGCCCCGACTCCTTTCCTATTAGGAGTCAAACTTGAGGATGGAGGGGACACTCCACTGGTTGAAAACACACTGTACAGAGAGCTAGTGGGAAGCTTTTTGTATCTCAAACACTCCAAACCAGACCTCTCCTATGCAGTTGGAGCAGTCTCCAGGTTCATGCAGGAGTTGCATGAGCTACATTGGAAGGTTGCAAAGTGT
>JASDQU011179319.1:9542-24507 GCA_032191745.1 Picea mariana | reverse complement strand
TTGCTCCTCCCGAGCTTCCACACACACTTCCTAGACTTGGAAGAATTCCAATTTCTCAAACTCCTCAACCTTTGCCTTCTTTCTTCTCTACAAACTCTTTGATTTGAATCCTCCGGCGCATATATGAAAACGTTGTCCCTCCTGAGCTTTGGGAACTCTGAACTCTTCAAAGAGTTATGCGGCTTCTACACTCCTTGTAGTTACACTCTGTGCACTGAAAGCACTACTCCTGATCTTCACACTCGAATCCTTGAAGGATTCTGACTCCTGCATCCCTACAGGGTCTCTGCACACATAAAGCGCTATTCGTCCTGAAATTTTCCCCTCACTCAGACTTCTAAGGAATAATTCCTTCTCCTTTCTCCTCCTACTAGAGAATGTAATGTCCTCCTAACTATTCTTCTGCTCAAGCAACCTCCTGCTGAGACTTTCAGGGTGTTCAACAACCCTGCAGAGATCCTTCCTCTTGGACCCTTCTACTAATTCCAGAACTCAAAGAGTTCTTTTCTACTGTGACTATCTACACATCTACTCAATGCCCTCCTGGCAGAGTATTTTCTCATAGAACATCCAACAGTTCTATCTATTGTGTCCTCCTTACACCTGCTCAATGCCCACTTGGCAGAGCTCTCAGAATTCTTGGTAATTCTGGCTTCTGTCTGAACTCACAACAGAGTTCTTCTATATTCTGTGCACTCCTTGCACCTTCTCAATGCCCTCTTGGCAGAGCTTCACAGAAATCCTCAGAGATTTTGTCTGCAACTGTGTTTTCTCATACACAACCTTGCCTCAAAGGTATTCAAAAACCTTGAGGTCTTCCTCTGAGTTCTTGATTTCAACTTTTGTGCCCACCTAACATGCCTCTATATGACTCCACAGAGTTCATAAATGTACCCCTCTATGCACGGCTATCATAACCCACAACATTCTGTCACACCCTCCTGGTGTGAAACCTCAAAGACTTCTCAAGCCTGAAACCAAAACAACTCTTGCAAATGCATAAACATTACATACATTCACAGCATATAAAGAACACTCACAAACATTCATTTAACACAGAAATATGCAGAAATAATTGCTTCTGGTTTGTATTAAAATGGAAAAGGCCTGTTTGTACAAGGTGTTCCTAAGCACGGCCTGTAACAAGGTCTCAGCTCCTTCTCTCTTCTGCTCTCCTAGCTCTATCATTCTACTAACTCCCCCAAAATGAGATCGAAATTGATGTTTTACATGAGGGGAATCTTCGAGCTCTTCCCTCCAAACCTCAAATACCCTATTCAATTACATTCAATGGTTTTCTAGTCCATAGATCGAATCTAGATCTCAGCCTTTACAAATAGTTTAAAGGCCTAATTACTTCTATGCCTGTGCAAAGCACGTCTTCCTAGCTCAACAACTTATAACATTTAATTACATTCATTTCAAATTTTAAATGAGGCTATGCCTCTCTTGCATGCATGATTTGAAATCTGCTGACGTGTTTGGCTGGATGGCTGGCTGACGTGGAGAGATGCTCCTGCATCATACTCCTCAGTTGAAAAATTCATGAGATCGTGCTGATGAGCTTCCCATCTCAGCTGTGGAAATCCTCCTGGATCCCAAACAAATTCCTGGAGTTGTTCATCCGCTCCATATCCCTGCTGTTGTTTCTTCTGCGTTGTTGCTGCTGTTTCTTTTCTTCTTCTCAGCTTCTCCTCACTGGAAGCTTCTATTGATTCTACCATCAGCCTCCTGATGTCTTCTATCACCACATCTAGCTGCTGCAATGGTTGGCTCTGCTCATGCAGTCTCCTCAACTGCAAACATTTTCTACAAATGGGCAGATCACTGTGATCTCCCATGCATTCTTCATCTGCTTCCAACTTCACTTATTAGCTGTGCATTCTCTGCACCTTCACCCTTCTCTCCAGGGCTTCAATCTGTTTATACATATCAGCCAAACTATTTTTGTCTGCTGCTTCTTCTTCTTCTTCTGCAAACTCCCAGGTTGCAGTCTTTTTAGTATCGTGGCTGCAAATATTGAGCCATTCCTCGGAATTCTCATCATCCTCTTCTGATTCTTCTACTGTCAGCTTCAGTGCTGCAGCTTCCTTAGCTTCCTGGTTGAAAGCATTGAGACACTCCTCAAAATGCTCATCTTCTTCTTCTTCTGCTTGGGCAACTTCCAAAGTCTGTTCCAATTCTTCTTCCCTGACAGTCACAGTTGGCTACCTTTCTTCTACTGTTTCATCGGCAACATAGAATTTTTCCTCCACTGGGTTAAGTGGTAGGAATATTCCAATTCCCCCAATCATTAGAATTCCATTCTGATCTTCCTCCCTTGTCAGCTGCACTTGCTAATCCAAACTCACTTCTAAATTTATGAGGCCCTCAAATAGCCTCATCTACTTATCCCTACTCACCTAGAAAATTGGGATTTCCTTGTTGCTTCCCTGGCAGACTATGAGATCAACCGTTNTCGTTACCATTTTCATTAGCACCCCTTACTGAATTGAACTCACCTCTGAGTCCATGAGACTTTCAGACAGTCTCGTATTCTTATCTCTGCCCACTTGGAAATTTGAGATGCTTCCACTGCCCTCCTAGTAGTCTTCAAGATCCCACAGCAACCTCATTTCATTGCCCCACTGGCAATGTGAAATTCCTTGGCTGTCCTCCTGACAGTCTATGAGATATTTAGCTGATCTCAACTCCTTTCCCACCTGGAAATTTGGAATTTCCTCTCTTCCCTCCTAGTAGTTCTTTAGATCTTCATCTGATCCCATTTCATTCTCTTCACTGAGAATTCTCCCAGTCTCTGGTTCACATATCTTAACCATCTCCTTGGGTCTGTCGAGATTTTTAGCATGCCTAAACCATCCTCTTAACAACCTATGGTGTCTTCTATCCATCAACTCCTTGACTGGCCATTTTACCTTCAACTTCCTCATGGGCCATTCATATACAAATCTTGACTTGGATTTCTATTGTATCTCCAATGCAAGTTCATCCATCCTCGCGTTCTGCTGCATCCGTAATGCAAGATTCTCTATTTCTTTCCTTATATCAACAATCTCTTCATCTATTTCTTATTTACTCACCAGCTCCCGGTTCTTCCTTCCAGCATACCTATGGCCTTCAGTAGCCATGTTGTTGTCTCTGTCTGCCCTCCTGTAAAATCTGCTACCCACTCCTACAAACCTGAGTGCTTCAGCCTCTTTCTACAGTCCTGCTGACTGTCTTCTCAATTGCTGCCTACTTGCGAACAATCACCACAGAGTATTCAACAACCCTGTCTTCTTTTGCCTCACTTCACCTGAAATATACAAGTGAATTTCGGCTCTGATACCAAACTGATGCAGAATCATCGGCCCTCGAGCCAAGATCAGCTCACAGGATCATTCAATCACCTCAGAGTCGGATTGGCTCTTTCGATTCCCTGCTGGAATCTCTATTAAAACCCAATCCATAGGTCCTCAACCCCTTCTGTCATGGCCTTTAAACACGCGACTGTGAACTTTACACAACAGGAAAAATTAAACTCGGGTTTCAGGGTTTTTTAGTTCCCTATGTCACGAGAACTCTTGTCCCCATGATCTTTCGATTACCGAATTTCCAATTTGTTGAAATGATTCAATCAACATTTATCCCCAGGACTACCTCCTGGTCCACATGACCATATCTCATATGAACGCAACTCTATTTCGGGGTTTCACGACCTAAGCACTCAACCTATCATCCTCTGGACCCCCAAATTATCGATATGTGAAATGTCGATTGGTAATTTCCTAGCCTTCTCCTTCTTTGCGATTTCGGGCTTTCAAATGCCAAAATGCATTGGACCTCTTGCCCTCAGAATTCCCGATCCTCCGAATCCCGATTTCCCGTACAACTATTCTTTTCTAGGCTTTCCACATTTTCGCGATTTCGGAACTTCCATTCCCAAAATGTGTGGGTCTCCTATCTTCATGATTCGCGAATTGTCGAACCCCGATATGCCAATGGACTTTTCTATCGGGATTTTCCCCGAACTCTTGAATTTTCACCATGCGTCCTCCTATGATGGATGGTCCTCAATCATTTGGCTATTTTGCAAAATCAAATGTCGAAATACTCTGCATCCTATCCTCTTGATCCCCGAAGTCCCAACATGCGAAATGTCGATATACTCTTGATCACCGCCACGTGTCTCAACAGATGGACTTTCCTAGTTCATTTTGGGATTTTAGGACTTGCGATTAACCGATGTCACAATTTCTCTATCAACTTGAAACCCCTGTAGTCGAAATACCGACAGGTTCTTGATCTTTGCCACGTGTCCTAATGAATGGATGGCTCAGATCAAATTCAGGGTTTTCACTATGAAGTGACCCGATCTCCTGTCCTCAAGACTTTCGATATCCCGAATTTCGACGTCCCGATATCCCGATATGACGTCAGCTAGGAAACCCCTTTTGGGATTTCACGATTTCAAATGCTCCGAAGGTCTCATCTTCAAGATTCGTGAAACGCCGAATCATGATATGCCGATGCGCTAATGCCTTTCAAGACTTTCACCCTTCTGTTCATGAAGTTTAAACCTCATGCAGCTCCTGTCAGATCCAATGGTTGATTGGTAATTGGACCAAGATCCGATGGTCCATATCCTTTCTCCTATGCGCTCCTCTGTTGCACTGCCTCCTGGACGTGAAATATTCTCAACAGTCCATATCTCTCCGGCTAGACCCAATGGCATTTGTTGCTCCTCTCGAGCTTCTGCACGTTCTTCCCAGACTTGGAAGAATTCCAATTTCTCAAAGGCCTCAACCTTTGCCTTCTTTCTTCTCTGCGAACTCTTCAACTTGAGTCCTCACGCGTGTATAAGAAAATGTTGTCCCTCCTGAGCTTTGGGAACTCTAAACTCTTAAAAGAGTTCTACAGCTTCTACACTCCTTGCAGTTATTCTTTGTGCACTGAAAGCACTACTCCTGAGCTTCACGCCTGAATCCTTGAAGGATTTTGACTTCTGCCTCCCTACAGGGTCTCTGTACACATAAAGCGCTATCTGTCCTGAGCTTTTCCCCTCACTCAGACTTCTAAGGAATAATTCCTTCTTCTTTCTCCTCCTTATGGAGAATGTAATTCCCTCCTGACTATCCTTCTGCTCGAGCAACCTCCTACTAAGACTTTTAGGGTGTTCAACAACCCTGTAGAGATCTTTCCTCTTGGACTCTTCTACTAATTCCAGAACTCAAAGAGTTCTTTTCTCCTGTGCCTATTTTCACATCTACTCAATGCCCTCTTGACAGAGTATTTTCTCACAGAACATCCAACAATTATGTCTTCTGTGTCCTCCTTAAACCTGCTCAATGCCCACTTGGTAGAGCTCTCATAATTCTTGGTAATTTTGGCTTCTGTCTGAACTCACAACAGAGTTCTTATGTCTTATGTGCACTCCTTGCACCTACTCAATTCCCTCCTAGAAGAGCTTCATAGAACTCCTCAGAGATTTTGTCTACAACTGTTTTTTCTCATACACAACCTTGCCTCCAAGGTATTCAACAACCTTGAGGTCTTCCTATGAGTTGTTGATTTCAACTTCTGTACCCACCTGGCATGCCTCTATCTCACTCCGCAGAGTTCAAAAATGCACCCCTCTATGCACGGCTATAAGAACCCACAACATTCTGTCACACCCTCCTGGTGTGAAGCCTCAAAGACTTCTCAAGCCTGAAACCAAAACAACTCTTGAAAATGCATAAACATAACATACATTCACAGCATATAAATAACACTCACAAACATTCATTTAGCATAGAAATATGCAGGAAAAACTTCTTTTGGTTTGTATTAAAATGGAAAATGCCTGTTTGTACAAGGTGTTCCTGAGCACAGCCTGTAACAAGGTCTCAGCTCCTTCTCTCTTCTGCTCTCCTAGCTCTATCATTCTACTAACTCCCCCAAAATGAGATCGAAATTGATCTTTTACCTGAGGGGACTCTTCGAGCTCTTCCCTCCGAACCTTAACTACCCTATTCAATTACATTCAATGGTTGTCTATTCCATAGATCGGATCTAGATCTCATCCTTTACAAACATTTTAAAGGCCTAATTACTTCTACGCCTGTGCAAATCATGTCTTCCCAGCTCAACGGCTTAAAACATTTAATTACATTCATTTCAAATTTTAAAGGAGGTTGCGCCTCTCTTGCATGCATGATTTGAAATCCACTGATGTGGCTAACTGGCTAGCTGGATGACATGGAGAGATGCTCCTGCATCATACATCTTCTTAGCATTGGTGTCTGAAATTTCTATCCAAATGTTAGTTAAGTTATGGGATATTTTATTCTTTTAGGAAATCTTTATTCGGAAGAACAATTACGATGAGTGTGAGCTTCATGGATTTGATTTGTGATTATAAGGAGAACAATGGGTTGTAGCACAATTTTTTTTTTCACTAAAAATATATCTTTTGTAGCACGTAATAAAAATGTAATAGCAAGTCATATTGCTATTTCAGGGTGAAAAAAATAACATCTCATGCATTTACATAGATGCATCAATGAAAAGTGAATATGTTCATTATTTGTGAGTAAACAATCCCAATTCCCATTATCTCTATAGAGAAAATAACTCATTATTTCAACGACACCATCCAAGTAAATCATGGAAAATCGCATAGTGATGCTAAATCCCTTGCCAACTCCGCTCTAGTTCCTAAGGATGATGTTGCCCATTGCTTTTATGTGAAAAAGACAATTTCAGTACTAGTGCTGCAAATTGATCAACATGGATTGGTAAGGAGGAGGCATGTTCTTTGAATCAATCATGGTCTTGTTAAAATGCCAATCCCAATGTGATTACGTTCCTTATAATTTCAATTATACAAAGAAGTAGTTGTTAAATTTAATTAATAAGGAAATTGTTTTAGGTCATACCATTAATCATACAATAGATGGAAATGAAATAGGTGAAGAAACAAAATAAATTTTGCACATATAAAAGTAATTACTCCTTTAAACTTATCTTTTTATTCATTAAAAAAAATTATAGGGAAACCTCCACAAGTGGCTTCAACCAACAGTTTTAAAAATATTGAAATCACTCTGAACTAAGGCTGTATTTCCTCACTAATACTCACAACCCACTCGAAAAAAATAGAAAAAATAGAAAACTATTGTATGGCCTTTAGGGAAGATTGTATGGCCTACAAATCCATAAGGTGTTGTTTGTATGAATGTACAAACTTTTGTAGGACTATACGTAACTACTATCCTCAAATGTGTGCTACACCTCTTCCCTAGCTTCTTTCTCTCTCTCAATATCTCAACCTACTCAATTGTTCATGTGTACTTCTATGTGTGAACCCTATCTCATCCTATCTTTATCCTTTTATCTGAGATGAAAACCATAATATATTTTAACTACTACATATTAAAAAATTTGTGACGAATTACTTGTGATGAAAGTGGCTTTTAGTTGCGAAAATGAAGATTAGTATTTAAATTTATCTTTCATTTTTTTAATCATCTTGTATTCATCGCCTAGGTGATGACTTCTATCTTTTGTTGCATAGTTCGTTGCATGCACAATGACACAAAATTTATAATTTCCTTGTTCTAAGTCACCCAACTATTTGACCAAGTCAATATTGACTTGGTTAACACTCCTCGAAGAGTTCGTCCCATGAGTGAGGAGATGAAGACTACAATTTCCCTATTCAAGCAGTCACCCAACTATTTAACAAACTCAATATTGAATTGGTCAATGTTCGTTGAAATGGTGATGAAATAAAATATATAAATATTTATCAAATTATTGATGTTGTGACAATCTTGCTATAAAAACGACGGTTAAGAAAATGTATTTTTGTACGTAATAATAATGGCGGAAAATATTAGAGGTAGAAAAAAAGTAAAGAGAGTGAAAAGGGTGACGGTATATGTTGTTGGCCCTGCAAAAGATTAAGTTTTACATGTCCCGTAAAAATTTTAATAGAAACGACTAAAAAACATTGTAGGAAATATGGGAACACTGATGGGGGATTGAATGAATATCGTCCCATGGTAATTAGCTATATATTCATTATCTATTTTTATATTGATTTTTTTTATAAAATTGTGTGTGTGTGTGTGTGTGTGTGTGTGTGTGTGTGTGTGTGTGTGTGTGTGTTTATATATTGTTTGAATATTTTTTATATACACTAATTTTGCATGATTGTTTGTAATTATAAATTTAGAGTTTCCCCTTAAGTTTTTGCACAATGTTGCACCAAGTAGTTGTCTAAATGATGTTGTACAAGTTGAGGAACATGAATCAAATGAGGATCTCATGGAAGAAGATGATGAGAAAAATCAAGTGAATGATCCCATGGAGCAAGATGATGGGACAAATCAAATGATCCAAGATTTTTTTGCTCAGTCAGATGAGGAGGGGGACAATGATGGTATTTATGATGGACCTCTATTAGAAAAGGAAAATAAATGACTTTATAAAGGTTTAAGAGCAAATCTTCTCTCCGCTACATTGTTGTTGGTGAACTTAAATATTATGAATCATTTGTCAAACACTTGTATAACACATGCACTCTGGTATGTAATATGTTTATGTTAGGGACCTAACCTACCTAACCCCTCAATTAGGTAGAATAATATATTTCCATGTAATAAAGGTCAATAATAATAAGGCCTAGCAATATGGACGAATAAGTCAAATGTAATAAGAGTTAATAGAAGCTTCCACTTCTAGAAGGATCTTCCTCTAGATTGTTCTTTTGGATAGAGAGATTTAATATAAATAGGAATAGAGGGTATGAGAGGTTTTGTATTGGATATTATTGTAATAAAGATCTTCTTTGCTGGAGGTTTCCCCCTAGAATAAGTAAGTGAACATTTCTCTCAATAATCAAAGTGCTCTTTCTGGTGTTATTTGGGTATTATTGTGGTATTTTTCTGGTTATATCATTGTTATTTTCCATTTCTAGCTAGTAATTTATGTTTTGCATAATATTTTATATTTGGAATATTACAAGTGGTATCATAGCACCTTCCTTAGTAGAAAATTGTGGGTTAAATTTTTTTCAGGGTAGAGACGTACTACGTCGTCTTTAAGCTACAAATATTTGTCATTACACGTTCGATGATTCATACACACAGGAAATACAAGTGTTACTTAAGCACACATTTTTTGGCCACCTTATAGCCCATGTTGGTACCCCTTCGAGTGGTAGTGCATCAGAAAAAATCTATATATGGATTGGCCTAGATCTCCTAAACCCCTCCATAGATAAACCGATCGACCACCTGAATGCTATAGTGCCACTGAGAACAACACTCGGGAAGATACTCTCTAGTACCTAGGTAGTCAGGTAATATGGATAAGGGTACAGTCTAGCCTCCTTAGTTGGTGCCTTGAGATATTAGGTTGAGTATTACTATTGGACACCACACATATATCAGAGAGCTATAGCATAGGGGAAACCCTTGTCTATATAACCCTTGAATACCCTAACCATTGGGAAGGAAACAAAAATAGAACCAACAAGATATATTTTTGTTCTATAGTGTCTTATGCATTCCGTTTGAAAAATTAATACACATTTCTTCCTGTTAAGAATTTGGGTATTTTGTCACTGCAGTACTCTTTAGGTCGGAGTATAACTCTGCAAGAGTTAACAGAAAATAAAAAAAAATGAGTATATTGGTCCCACTGGCACACTTGTTTGGGACCTATTCCATTGGATTCCCCTTTTCTCTCTGGTCCCACTCATACTCTTCATTTTTAATCTATATTGTTTTAGTGGACTCGACCCCTTCCCAGTTTACCTATTTTACCACCTATTTCATTATATTTTCCTTCAAGCACTAATCGTCGTTGTACCTATCACTTATAAGTCCTCTTTTTTGGTGCTCCCACCCACCCATTCTTTTCCTTACCTTCACTTCCCCTCTCTAAATGGCCACCACTTGCAACCAAGAACTCCAAACTTCCATCAATCAAGCCCATGTCTCCATCAAACATATCACATCTCAAATGGACTCTACCCATTTCTGCATTGAAAAATTAGAGAAAAAATTTAACAACATGGAAACCAACCTCACAACCCAATTGACCTCCCTCCAGTCTACTGTCAATCAATTTTTGAACTGCCATATGGGTCCTTCCTCATCCGACCAACTTGATGTTGTTGATTCCTCTTAGTCTATGCATTTTCACTCCAACTCCTTTCGTCCTAAACTTCTTCTTCCCTGCGTAGAGGTTAATAAATTTGATGGCTCTAATCCTACAGATTGGGTCACTCAAATGAAACATTATTTTTATCTACATGTTATTACTGACGAGTGGGCCAAACTTCATTACGTTGTCCTCTATCTAGATCTTGAACGTTGGCAATGGTGGCAATGGCAAAACAATTCACGTTAGGGGTATATTTCCTAGACCTAGTTTGTTGTTGAGCTCTATGCCTACTTTGATATTGATACCCAATATCTCAGTCATTTTACCAAGTTGAAACATTAAGGCATAGTGGAAGAAGTCATCACTTCTTTTTATCGTTTTTCCTTTTGAATAGAGGTTATGTCAGATGTGGTCTTTCATGAATTCTTTATTTTTGGCATAAAGGATGAAATTCGATCCTAGGTTCTCATGGCCCGCCCTACAACTTGGTTGGAAGCTACTCAACGTGCTAAATAGGCATAACAAGTTGTTTTTTCCCAGAAAAAAAAATCCTTTTGTTCCTCGCCCTCGACCCACTAATCCTAACCCCCTTGTCACTCCCCTCAAGGTCTAGAAACTAACTAGGGTTGAAGTGGTTGAATGGCAACTAAAGGGTCTTTCCTATAATTGTGATGAAAAATATTTTCAAGGGCACAAGTGTAAGGAACATAAACTATTTATGGACATTGTGCTAGGTGTTGAATGGTTATGCACTTTGGCTCCCATTCTTATGGATTTTAAGGAATTAACCATGCAATTCCAACAAGAAGGAAAAAGGTATCATTTCCATAGTCTCACAGTTGGTTCTCCTGAGATCATTAGTTCCCATCATATGGAAAATATCCTCAATAAAGGCCACTATGGTATTGTTTCTCAACTCCATTATTTTCAAGCCGTTTAGACACCCTCTGTGCATCATGGCCTCCAATATATCCTTTCCAAACATCAAGTTATTTTTTCCACCCCTCAGGGACTTCCTCCTTCTCATGGTGTTCATGATCATTCAATTCCCCTTGTTCCTTGTTCCTGGCAGTATTCCTCCCAATGTTCTCCCTTATCGTCACCCATTTTCCAAAAATAATGCAATTAAGAAAATAGTGTAAGAATTGCTCCAAGCATGTGTTATCCACCCCAGTACTAGCCCTTATTCTTCCCCTATGGTCATGGTACTTAATAAAGAAGGAACTTGGCGCATGTGTCCCAACTTTCGTGCCCTAAATAATATCACCATCAAGGACAAGTTCCCCATTCCTATCATTGATGATCTCTTGGATGATTTGAGTGGTGCTCAGTAATTCACTAAACTTGATCTATGTTCTAGCTACCACTAGATATGTATGCAAGAAGTTGACATACCCAATATTGCCTTTCAAACTCACAAGGGTCACTATGATTTTTTGGTTATGACCTTTGGCCTATGTAATTCCCCCTCCACCTTACAAATCCTCATGAATCATGTCTTTCATCCTTTTCTTCGTCATTTTCTCTTATTTTTCTTTAATGATATTCTCATCTATAGTAAAACTTGGCAATCTCATATTTCCCATGTGGATCAAATTCTCCATCTACTCTCACAGCACCAAATTTTCCTCAAACACTATAAATATGCCTTTGGAGCCTCAAAAGTAGATTACTTGGGTCATATTGTTGGAAAGGTTGGTGTCTATGTGGATCCTAAAAATATTGAAGCAATGTAGGATTGGACTCGCCCCAAGACTATCAAAATATTGCACGGTTTTTTGGGTTTAACTAGATATTATCACAAGTTTGTTTAGAATTATGGGAATATTGTGTCCCCTCACACTTCTCTCCTTAATAATAATTCTTTCACTTCGACTCTCACAACAGATCAATATTTTCAAGCTTTGAAGCAAGCTATGTGTACTACTCCGGTCTTGGCCCTTCCTGATTTCACAAAAACCTTTGTCCTTGAATGTGATGCCTCAGGAAGAGGAATTGGAGTTGTCCTTATGCAAAAAGGCGGACCTTTGGCCTTTACTAGAAAACAATTGTCTGAACATCATTTGGGCCAATCAATATATGAAAAGGAAATGTTGGCTATTCTGCATGCAGTGGATATTTGGCGCCCTTATTTCCTAGGGAAACACTTCCAAATTAATATAGATCATCAAAGCCTCAAGTATTTTCTGGAGCAACGACCTTCAACAAAAATGGGTAACTAAGCTCTTTGGTTATGATTAGGTTATTATTTACAAGAAAGGCAAGGAAAATGTGGTTCTTGACGCTCTTTCTCGACAATATGAAGATGAAGGGTCCCTTTTTTCCCTCTCCTTTATTGTACCATATTGGCTCCAAGTTGTGCACCAAGAATGGCTACATGATCCTAAAATATCGCATATGATCCAACAATTGAAAGCCAACTCTCCAGTTTCCCCAGGGTACTCTTGGCACAATGATGAACTTCGCTACAAAGGTCGGTTTTATTTAAGTAAACAATCACAACTTAAATCAACAGTTCTTTATAATCTTCATGTTACTCCCATAGCTGGGCATTCAATGTTTACCAAAACCTATGACTGGGTCAAACGTTATTTTTTCTAGGATGATATGAAGAAGAATTTTACTCTTTTGTAGAAGAATGTGATGTTTATCAATGAAACAAAGGAGAAACCATCAAACATCATGGAACACTCCAACCGCTTCTGATTCCACACGCTATTTGGAGGGACATGTATATGGATTTTATTGTGGGATTACCTAAATCAGTAAATTAGTTTGTCATCATGGTGGTTGTGGATCATCTTTCCAAGTATGTTCATTTCTGTTCTCTTCAACACCCATTTACCGCATCAATTGTGGCTCAACTTTTCATGGATCATATCTTGAAGATTCATGGCATGCCTCATTCTATTGTTTCTGATCAATATCCAACTTTCACCAGCCATTTTTGGCATGAACTATTTAGCTCCAGGGCACCCAATTGCATCTCAGCACTGCCTATCATCTCCAGACTGATGGTCAAACTATAGTTGTCAATAAGTGTTTGGAGACTTATTGAGGTATTTTTCATTTGAAAGGAAAAATCAATCGGGTCAATGGTTACCATTTTCTAAATGGTGGTACAACACTTATTACCATACAACTACTCGCATGACTCCATTTGAAGTAGTATATGGCCAAAATACACCTTCAGTTCTCTCCTACATGCCAAGTGTATCGAAGGTCTAGGAAGTTGACCAAACACTTAAAGTTCACAAGGCTATTCTCCGTACTGTCAAAGAGAATTTGATCATGGCTCAAAATCACATGAATAAACAAATTGATCAAGGTTGTTTAGAATGACAATTTGTTGAAGTAGACTAGATATTTCTTTGGTTGCAACCTTATAAGAAAACTTCACTCAAGGACGAACATTGTCAGAAACCAACACCCAAATTTTATGGTCCTTATACAGTTCTCAAGCGTGTTGGGAAGGTGGCCTATCAATTAGATTTACCCAATAATTCTAAGATCCATCCTCTTTTTCATGTCCCTTTCTTAAAGAAGGTGATTGGAACTAAGTTTCAAATGCAAACCAACCTTCTTGAGTTGGATGAGGAAGGATCCATCTGGTTGCATCCATAAGTAGTTTTGGACCAGCAAGAGCATCATCTTCATCAGCATACCATCAAGTAAGTGTTATTTGAGTGGAAATGTACAACTCCAACAGATGCCACCTGGGAGCCGGTTGACATTTTGCAGCAATTTCCTCATCTCAAGCCTTGAGGACAAGGTTGGTTCTAAGGGAGAGGGCATGTTAGGGACCTAACCTACCTAACCCTTCATGTGCGTAGAATAATATATTTCCATGTAATAAAGCTCAATAGTAATAATTCCTAGCAATAAGGAGGAATGACTCAAATGTAAGAAGATCTAATAGAAGCTTTCTCTTCTAGAAGGATCTTCCTCTAGATTGTTCTTTTCGATAGATATATTTATTATAAATAGGAATAGAGGGTGTGAGAAGTTTTTTCTTGGATATTATTGTAATAGAGATCTTCTTTGCTAGAGGTTTCCCCCTCGAAAAGGAAAGAGAACATTTCTCTCAGTAATCAAAGTGATCGTTTTGGTGTTATTCTGGTATTATTTTGGTATTACTGTTGTAACATCCCGCTCTGGCGCACTGAGCAAACTTATTCTTCGAGGACACTTGCTCACAAGTGATCTAGATTATTATTCTATTAAAACATTTGATTATGATTATGAGGCATTATGGGTTGATGACATGTTGTTTTACTGCATTGACATAGACAGGTGCTATTGACTTGGTTCTACTGAGTGTGCCGGATTTTGGACCTCGAGGATGCAGAGGCATCGATGGAACCCCTTGTACTTCATATCGAGTCGAGGAGTGTACCATTTGGGTTTGATCATTTTACTATGATATTAGTGCATATGATTAGAAGATATGATATGGATATATTCTGACATGATTCGTTGATGATGCAAGCTGACGATAGCTTGCTGACTAGACTCGCATGTGGAGTAAAGGGGTCGTGCACGACTACCAAAGATGTTAAGGGAGAGGTGTGGACAACAACCCTGCCACAACATACTTGAACTCTCGCGATGGCTTGAACTATAGGCTAACGTTTACCTAGTTCAAGAGGACCCATGATGTCATGAGGGTGGACTGCAATAGTCACTCACGATGATTCTAAGGGGAGCGCAATAAGGCAGGGGCCTTATTCCTTAGAGGCCCTTAGTCTCCCACAAGTTTACCTGGAAAAGTATTGACTCCAGGGGTTTTTGATGTCTACCAAGTAAGTCAAGAGGTGAGTGGCACCCT